>JAKSZT010053791.1:1189170-1245398 GCA_026826555.1 Tolypeutes matacus | reverse complement strand
CAGGGGTCTCATAGTTTGGGTTCTTATATTTAGGTCATTATTCTATTTCGAGTTCATTTTTGTATATGGTATGAGGTAGAGGTGCCATTTCATTCTTTTGCATGTGGCAATCCAAGTTTTCTAGCACCATTTGTTGAAGAGACTATTCCTTCCCCCATTGAGTGGATTTGGTATCCTTGTTGGGAATCAATTGGCTGTACAAGTGAGGGTTTGTATCTGGAGTCTCAAGTCTATTCTATTGGTCTGTATACCTATCCTTATACCAGTACCACATTGGTTTTTTTGTTGTTATTGTTTGTTTGTTTGTTTGTTTTTTTAAGAAGGTACCAGGAATTGAACACTGGATCTTGTACGTGGAAGGCAGACACTCAACCACTGAGCTTTATCCACTCCCGAGTACCACATTGTTTTGATTACTGTAGCTGTAGTAAATTTAGGAATGAATTTTAAGGAGGCCTTATGTTCCCCCTTACACAGGTTTATTCTAATCATTATGTACCTCTAAATTAGATGTTAACATGTAGCAAACGTTACCTGGATAATGGTGATATTCAATAAATGTTCAAATGAATGAATAAATGAGTGAACACAGTTCTGATGGGCTCTAACATCAAGAGCATATACTTTAATCAAAAGTCATTTCCAGCAATTAAACATGTATATCCTTCATGATATTTTACACATATTCTATGATGGCATGTTAACTCTCTACTTTCATTTTCAAAAAGAAAGGGGACAGCATGGTAATAACTATAACATGTACAGATTTTGTCTTATTATATCTAGAGCTCATTCTTTCTCCCCATATAATCTAGAAGGTGCTTCTTTTTCACTTGTGTATTTCTCATGTCCAGGTCACCCCTTCAAGCTGGATCTCTAATTCGGCCCAACTTTCTATATTTTGAAGAAGGCTACTTACATGTGTGACATTGTTTTAATGGGCAGAACTTAATATGTGCAAGTGGAAAACAGCCTTTTTTTTTTTTTTTTATCATCACTATCCCTTCAAACATATTCTATGTCCTCTTTCATTTCAATTCCCTGGATTTATCACTCACTCTTAGAAAGTAAAAAACCTTATTTCAGTAAGTGAAATGACTAGCCCAATGTAGTAATTGAAACCCCAAATTTCATTCAAAGTTATTATTTCCCCTTTCCCAGCTGTTGGGCTTTAGGTGGGCAGCCTGTAGTGAGGGAGGGGGATATTGCTGGCTTCTGCTCTTTCACTCTTTAATCCCAGTTCACACTACTCATTATTCTTGGGTTAGACCCAGAAGGAATGGGGACTGGGGAGAAAGGGGCACTATCTTATATTGAGGGTGCTCTCTGAATTAAGTGGATATTTATAGCTGATTATTTCTCTCCCAGGCTTTTGTGGTTTTCTCTAGGAAATGTATCTACTATGTAATTGTGAATAATATTGCAGTGAACATTCATGTTCAAGTTTTTGTATGAACATATGCTTTTATTTCTCTTGGTTACCTCGGAGAGGAATTGCTAGATCATATAGTAAGGCATAACATAATTGAGGAATTGCCTAACTTTTCCAAAGTGGGTGTACCATTTTACAATCCTACCAGAAATATATAAGGGTTCCAATTTCTCCATATCCTTACCAACTCTTGTTATTGTCATTATTTTGATATAGTTATCCTAGTCATGGATATCTCATTGTGTTTTTTTTTTTTTTTTTTTTTTAAAAAAACAAAAAAAAAAACAGTTTTATACAATCCATCCAAAGTGTACAATCAGTGGCTCTCAGTATAATCACAGAGTTGTGCATTCATTACCCCAATCAATTTTAGAACATTTCCATTGCTCAAAAAAGAAAAACCCCTTTTACTGCTCTGTTATTGACACTTAGCATTGGTGTACCTTTGTTACAATTGATGAAAGAATATTACAATATTACTGTTAACTATAGTCCATAGTTTGCATTGGGTGTACTTTTTCCCATATACCACCTTATTATTAATACCGTAATACCAACATACATTTGTTCTAGTTCTTTTTGTAGTTTTGATTTGCATTTCCCATGATTAATCATAGTCAGCATTTTTTCATGTGCTTGTTGGCTGTTTGTATATCTTCTTTGGTGAAATGTCTATTCAGATCCTTTACCAATTTTAAAAATTGGGTTGTCTTTTTATTGTTGAGTTTTAAGAGTTCTTTATCTAGTCTGGGTATATGTTCCTTTTCAGATACATGATTTGCAAATATCTTACATTCTGTGGGTTGTCTTTTCACTTTCTTAATAGTGTCCTTTGAAGTTCACAAGTTTTTGGTTTTGATGAAGTCCCATTCAACTTTTTGGGGGGAGGCTGCGTGGGCTTTAAGTGTCCTATTTTTAAAACCGTTGCTTAATCCAAAGCCACATATTACACCTATATTTTCTTAACTCTTATAGGTAGTCTTTGTTACATTTTGAGTTAATTTTTTATATGGTGTGAGATAGGGATCATCATTTGCTAGAAATTTAGTGTTTTCCCAGTGGTGTGATGCCAGAGAAGGCATAATTGCAGCACTGATTGCCAGGACTTAAGGGAATATATAGTTCATATAATACAAAGTTCATAAGCCCCAAGGCCCAAGGTTCTGATTAGACACAGAAGATCAGACAAAGGTGGTGCAGGACATAAGGACGGAGAGTCCCCTGATCCCAGTCTCTCTTCTCTTTTTGTCTTATTCTTTCTTTCTCATCCGCGGTACCGTTTTCACGGACCCAGGTCCTGACCGGCAACACTGACCGGCAACATATGGCCAGCCAGGCCCGAAGGCTGACCCTGTGCCTAAGTTAGGGCTGTTCACTGCAGCTTGGACTTGTCAAAAAGATTGGGTATTAAAAGAAATTTGGGGAGCAGATGTAGCTCAAGCACCTCCTAAAAACAAAAACAAACAACAAAGTAGAGGGGTGGAGATATAATCAAAGGCGCTCAACAAACCAGTTTGTGCAGACCGAAAGCGCCTGCAGTTGCCCAGAGAAGCTAAAGAAACACAGCTCTTCTCCTATCCTATTGGGGTACAGGGATAGAGCCCTTAGTCTCCAACTATTCAGTCTGTGCCAGCCAAAAGCACCTGCAGTTACCTGGAAAGGCTGGTGTAGGTCCTGCCAGCTTCCTCCCAGCTGGAGGTGGGGCTGGAGCCTAGGCTAGGACTGCAGTCTGATCTGGGTGGATAAAAGCCAGTCCCCACTGACACTGTGATTTTCAGTCGGCCCTGCTTCCCCTCATGCCGGGGGCATAGTTAAAATGACAGCTACCGGCCTCTTTCCGACTTGGACAGGTTCAAACTTTAGCTGTTCTTAGGATTATGCTTCAGCCAACCAAATTTACTAATCAGTAGCTGAAGTCAGTGGCCAACTGTCTCTTCCTCCCTGCCTTTGGGAAATGGAGCTTCCAATTGCAGCCATGGAATAGCTCCTGAGGTGCCAGTGCAGGATGGGCACCCCTTTGTAGCCTTCTGCTGATTTGGTTGTATAATAAGATCCAAAATTGCTCCAAAATGTTAGGATAAACTTCAAATGAATTACCATATTAAATGTAAAAGTCTTCAAATAAGTCTATGGAGGAAGACTTAATCCCTTCCCAATTCTTTTGGTATATTAAAAATGAAAACAATAATTATTTTGAATAATTTCTTTTGGTTGTAGTTTATGTTGTTTAGAGCTGGTTTCAGTTCATTTTATTGAATCCAGGAGACAAAAATGCAAAAATCATCTTTCTTAGGTGACACAGTTGAGTTTGTTAAGCAGTAGCTGGGGAAACAGAGGTTAAATGTCAAAAAAGTATGTAGGTTGAGAAACATGTAAAAATAAACTATGGCAATAGCCACTTCTTTAAGTACTTTACATCCACTGACTCATATAATCCCCATCACCCCTGCAAGGAAGGTACTGTTCTCACCTTTTTACAGGTAAAGAAACAGAGGCACAGAGAGGTCAGATAACCAGCCAAGGTGCACAGTTAGGAATGTTAGAGCCAGGACCTGAAACCAGGCCATCCTGGCCTGAGAGCCCATGCTCACTACAGTGTCCAAGCAGAAGGAAGTGTTGGATGGATATAGTGAGATCAGATTGTGAAGTATCTTCAAAGACAGGCAGAAGAATTTGAACTTCTGATCCAAGTTAAGAAACTGGTGTGTCTTTTAGTTTGGTCTTTCAATACTATAACTTACAGGGTATCTTATTGTAGGTCCATGGGTGGGTCTCAGAGAATCCCCAAATTCCTGACATTTTAGTGTATCTGTATCAATGTACATGCTTTAATGGTGAAGTTCTAGAGCTTTCTTCAGATTCTCAAAGGAGTCCATGTCCTCTGAAGATTATAGGAGCCCTTGGACTGTGAACATCAGTGGATAAAGCCTGTGCAACCTAGGTAGCACTCAGAGCCTATATTTATTTCATCTGTAAAAATAGAGATAATATCTACTCTCTGTGTTGGTTGTGAGAATTAAATGATATATTATCATTATAAATCATAATATGCACAAGTCATAATATATAAAACTGTCAATATAAAAAGTATAAAAGAACATACAATGTCATTAAATAAATAAATATAAGTTATGTTGATGAAAAAAATAAGAATTATTGCAAGATCTTGTCTTCTATGATGAAACTAATACCTCCAGCAGGGCATGAAAAGCCAATCATAGGGGTTCTTAGTCCAATAAGCCCACATTACAGTTTCCCTCTCAGAATTCTACCTAACTTTTAATTCAAAATATGTCTATAATATTGGGGTCATGTAACACTGTCAGTTTCTTACAACAACCAGGAGAAACCCCACTTGACCCTGGAGGGAATAGGGGTTGTTTCCCTATGAAGGTACAAGCTTTTGGGGAGCATCAACTATGACATAATTTTAAACCAGATTTGTGCCTGGCATGAGGCTGGCTAAAAGAATAAGAACAGAAAAAAATTATGTTGTTCAATTTCGGGGGGGGCCGGCCGGCCCCCCCCCCGGAGGAGCATCTCACCAGGGGGCCTAGAAAAGGGATTAGCCAAAACCCAATGAAATAGAGTAGATTAAAACAGGATGGTGACTTAACGATGATTTCTTTTGGAAATTTTACCAGTTTAAATACTGAATTCTTGCTGTTGGGAGATTTTGCTGGGCTCTGTAAACACACGCTCTCCATTTCATTCATACCAATGCTGTCTGTGACTCTAGATGAAACAAGTTCACATGTATTTTTTTCCAGTATGATATGGAAGGGCAGGGTCAACTAATGTCGGAGGAAAGCCAGGTGCTATCCACCTCTGTGCTCAGCAGAGACCAGCCATGGAATCAGGGGCAGGAATTTCTTTCCCATTCTTGTCTTCCTGTCCCACAATACAGAATCCACAAAGGTAGAGAAAGCATAAGCATGTGATAAAAGTTCCGGAAGCTGGTATGACCCCTGAGGAATTTGGCTGAAGGGAGAGGAAGTAGAAGGCCTGCCAAGTTCTCATGCCTTTCCTGGCACCCTGGGAAAAGTCCTGCTGCTGATCGTGAGCATGTGAACATTTTTCAGCTTGTTCTTAAATTTATACTAATAAAATAGTACAATACCTTGAGTGAATCAGAAAGCTAAATAAACCTGGCAGATCTTTCTCTCATCTCCATTCTCTGTATGAAGTCTCTCTTTGCAAGAGGATTTCATTGGTTTGCTTAAAAATGAAACTACAGGCTTGCTATTTTAACTTCATTCCTTATGATAATCACAAAGTGTAACCTTTTCTCAAATTCTTTATTTAGACAAAATGATGAAATACCAACAAGTCATGTCAGAGTAGTTATTGCTAATGATTATTAATGAACTTCTTGTTACAAAGGTTGTTTGTTCAGCATGAGCCAGTGGCTGACTCTTGAACAAAAACTGTAAAATGCTGATGGATGCTGAAGGCAGACACATGTGACTTTTGTTCTGTTTTACAGGAAAAAAAGTTATACTTATTGCTCTATAATAAGACCAATAATGCCATTTATAAGCTGTTTTATATATTTTTCCTGCCAAATTGTGATCTAATGTGTGTCTGAGTTAGGGTTTAGATGAAGTATAGATTTATAGCTTTGAGGGTAAAAATAACTTATAGTTGCACCCTACATTGTGGTTAATTTCCACTTGGAAATCTTAACTGTCCCCTAAGCTCAACATGACCTAAGCCAGACTCCCTATCCTCTAAAGCAGGGGTTCTTAACAAGGGGTCTGTGAGCTTTAATTGAAATAAAAAAAAAACATTCTTGTGGGGACGTGTTAGTGAGGGTGTGATATATTTATTAAATAATACACAGTATAGGGTGGACTTAGTAAGGGGTTTGTGACTTTCACCTGACTGGCAAAGGGGTCCGTGGAACAAAAAAGGCTAAGAACCCCTGCTCTAATGGGTCGCCCAAGTGTTCTCCCAAGCCTTGAGACCCTGCATCGTGGCATCACTTTGGTTTCATCCCTCTCTTTCAGTATCTGCTTTCCCTCAGTTCTATTCCCCTTTAAAAAAATGTTTTGTGCTAACACATAAACAACATAACATTCCCCATTTTAACCACTTTCAAGTATACAATTCAGTGGTGTTAATCGCTTTCACTGTATTGTGCTACCATCACCACCATCCATTACCAAAACTTTTCTATCACCCTAAACAGAAACTCTGTACCCATTAAGCCTTACTCTGAGTCACCCTTGACTCTTTCTTTCTCTACATTTCCACAATCAGTGGTCACTTTCAGCCCCTTAGCACCTTGCATCTGAACTGCTGACTCCAGGTCCGTGTCCAGTCAGGCAGACCAAAGGCTCCCATGCTCGTCTTCCTCTGACACTTCTTTGGATCATGTTACTTCCCTGCTCAGAAACCTGCAAAGCTTTCCTATTTCCCACACCGTCACAGCTAGGCCTCTTGGCTTGCCTTTCAAGGCCGTGCCCAAACTAGCTTAACTTTACTTATACAACCTTCCACTTACTTAGTCCACTGACTGTCAACATGCCCTGTGCCGTTGTCACCTCCTTACCTCTCTGTAAGCTGTTCTCTTCATCTGGAATCCTTTCCTTTGCCCTTGCCTCATTAAATCTATCCTTCAAGACTGGTCCTACATTCTTCTGGTGGTCTTCTGGCTATACACCCTCACTGAGATCCTCCTCTTGGAACTCTTAAAGCATTACAAATGTCTCTACTACGCACTTTAGCGTTTAATTATATGTCTGCCTGAGCATTGGTGGTTGTTTTATAGACAAGTCTATAAGCTTCTAGAAGTGAAAATAAGCCTTATATTCTCTATCCCTCATATAGTGAGTACATGCTGGATACTCAATAGAAGATCGTAATTAATGGTTTCACATTAATTTTTCTGTCCAGGTTGAGTCACTAGAAGAATTCTTATTTTCACATTATGTTGTCAAATACTTGTATAGCCATAGGTACTAAATAAATGTTTTTAATACAAGTGATTGCTACAGGATTTATTAATATTCAATTGTAAGGTTTTATCTGCCACCAGTCATAATATTTGTTTGGAAGAAAGGAAGGAGAAGAGAGGAGAGGAGGAGAGGGAACAGGAAGGAAAGAAAGCAAGCCTAGAGCTAGGATATGTATCTGTATTAATATGTATTCAGTAAAGCACTGCTATTTCCTACCCAGGCCTTCCATAAATGGTAGAAATTCTATATAGACCTCTAAATAGGGGGTCGGATGTGGCTCAACTGGTTGGGCGTCCGTCTCCCATATGGAGGGACCCGGGTTCGATCCCCGGGACCTCCCGGTAAAAAAAAAAAAAAAAAAAAAAAATAGACCTCTAAATAACAATATTGTATTATACAGTCTTCACATATCTGTCCTCTCTTCTTCCTCTTTACCTCATGTGTATGACATTCTGTAAATAGTTATTAGTGGCAATTGACCATTGAGTTTTTTCATGAATTTCTTTATTTTTTTTTAATCATCAGTATATTTAAGATAATAATATACTTTTATACTTTTAGGAGAGTTTTACTCTGTCTATTCAAATTTTATCTTTTCTCATAGTTGATGTCAGAGGAAATTACACATGAGTTTAGACAAGGAGAAAGAGAATTTATTTTTGCCAAGCTCAGAGACGTTTGTAACTTTTTTTCATTAGGTATAGCTATCTACTTCTTAAAACTTTACTTAAGAATAGCATCTTACACACACACTCATCATCATCAATATTTCCTTGCACATTGATATGAGTCAGTAGGTACTTAATAAATGTTTATAAAACTGGTGGTGATGAAAAATAGGAGAGGATTTTTTTCTGATTTACGTCATGTAAAGATAAAGACAACCAATTAAGGTGTCTAAAATAGGGTGACTTTTTCATTGAAGAATGTAATTTGCTACTAAATACTGAAAATTTCTGGTAAGACATATCCAAACTAGAAACCATTGGAGTAAATGTTCTGGTATTTTCTAATTATTGAGTTATATGTATTGATGAATCCAGGTGATGGTTATTTAGGTTTTTTTTTCTTTTAAGATTTATTTTAGTTTACTTTTGTTTTTCTTTTTCTTTATCCTCCCTTCCCCCAGATGGTCTGCTCATTGTTTGCTTGCCTTCTCCAGGAGGCACTGGGAACAGAACCCGGGACCTCCCACATGAGAGGCAAGTGCCCAACAGCCTCAGCCACATCCGCTCCCCACAGACTGTGGCATCTGTTTGTTGTGGTGGGGGCAGAGTCTAGCTTGTTGCTGCAGGAGGCAATGTCTAGCTCCTCTTCTTTCCAGACGGAACCGGTGGTAGGCGGGTGCCCAAGTGGTTGAGCCAAGTGGTTAAAACCCCTTATTTGGGTTTTAATGAGGTGAATGTACTTTATTGTTGGCCTTTTCTATTATTCAGTTTCATGCTTATGCACATTTTTGTAATGTTTCATGGGATGTGACTTGTGGGATATACTTTACACCTTTTGTAAAAAGCATAAGTAGGTAAAAGCTGGAATTAAAACAAAACAAAACAAAAATTCAGGTTTAAGGAAAATTCACCTTGTTCATCAGACAAAGTCCTTTCTAAAACTTTTGGTAATGGATGGTGGTGATGGTGGCACTACATTGTGAATATAATTAACAGGACTGAATATTTGAATGTAGTTAAAAGGGGGAAATTTTAGGTTGTATATATGTTACAAGATAAAAGTTAAAAAATAAATAAACAACTATTGGACTGTACAACACAATCAGTGTATCCTAATGTAAACTATGGACTATAGTAAATAGTACAATTATAATAATATTCTTTCATCAATTGTAACAAAGGTATCACACTAATGCAAGGTGTTAAAATAGGGAGGGTATATGGGAATCTGTATTAACTTTGTGATTTTTCTGTAAACCTACAACTTCTCTAATAAAAAAAATTATGTTAAAAAATAATAAAATATCCTTCTTGCTCTACCTACTTCCTATCTACTTGTAATCAAGTTTTCATGTAATTTAATGCATGTAGGACAACTTTCCCCAAAATACCTATTCCATTTCCTCTGTTGTCTTTTCAGCAATTTTGGTTCAGTGTCACACCCTAAAATGGGCACACCTCTTTAACCCTTTCAACTCTTGAATCAAGCACACCCTTATTAAATACGCTTTTCACATCAACAGTCAGTATCTGTCATTCAGCTCTAACTCTGGGAGAGAACAGCACCCGGAAAGTGAACTGGTGAGAGTTAAGAGAGAAGGCTGGAAGGAGGAGGACTAGACAGGCTATTTTGAGAAGTAAAGAGACTGATATTGGTAATGCACACACAGCTACATTTTACTTCTCACATTCTTTCCGTGTTTCCATAGAAAACAAAAAAGGAGCGACATCATGGTAAGAAACAAACTGAAGTTTTGTTATCTCTTCATTGGCTAAGGCTTTGTTTTGAATTGGTACAGTATTGCTATTAATGACGACAATTAACTTTACAATGTATGTATTATATAGATCTGGCAAATTCTTTGGGCTTATGTGAGTAAAAGAAATAGAGTGGAAGACTGAATACCCTCAGATATTTTGGCTTGCCGTAGAAATGAAAATGCTTGGTTATGTGATCTGCTGCCTTGCTTCTAGTCTGCTCTTTTCTGGGTTCTTTAAATTCTTGCATGCAGATAATCATTAACAAGCTATTCCTGTAAAATCTATTTGAGTTAGTTCCATCACCCATCATACCAATATCTGTTTTATAGACCTGTTGCTGAGCGTGCTTTAAAAACCTTAGTTAATCCTTTTTATTTCCCTGAGTTAAAAAAAAAATCTTTTCTCCCCACCCTTTTTCAAATTTCAAAGGCAAATGAATGTCCAGACCCTTGTAGGAAACTTGTGTGGTAACAGTGTTTTGAGAGTATGGATTGATTTTTATTTTTCTTTATGGTAGGAGAAGGTAGAAATCTATTTCACTTTCTTTCAAAATGTAGGTTATCTTTCACATGCATTCACCAGTGGGCGTTGGTTGCCTGCTACTCGCTCCTGCCCGTCCCCGTAACAAGTTATTATGTGTTGCACAATACTTTCCCCAAACGAGATTTTATTAGGACACAGAAATTTACAGGAGACACTCGGCTTCTTTACAAACCTATCATTCAAGAATCACTGTGGAGTGATATAAATTATGAGAAAAAAGCAATCTTGTAAATTTTTAGGGAAAAGAAATTTATGTAAAGTCTATTAAACTTTGCTTCACCAGATTGATCATAGAGGCATAAATGTAAAGCCCTATATAAGTGCTGGGCAACATTCCCCTCGTTTTCTTTGTTAATACTTAATACTTGCCTCTATTGATTGATAGTTTAGATACAATGGCTTAATAACTATAGACAAAGAGTCTTTACCCTAAAGTATGGGCTCTTAATCTTCTAAAGATCTTATAATACTTAAATAATACTCTTTGTTTTACAAGAGATGCTTTTTTGAAATACTGGCCAAATAAAAAATAAATCAACGTCTAGGGTTAAGAGCTTCATGACTATGACCTTCAAAAAGCATTTTAATTTTAACTGGTGAAATTTTTTATTTTTTTTTGACAACCATCTTATTAGGGCCTAATTGTAAATATCTAAAGAAAAATTTACAAACAGATTAATTTAACCATAGCCTATGCGCCTTGGTACATAGCAAGAGGTGGGTGGAGGTGGACTAGAGGTGGAAACCGCTGGAGGAGGTGTAGACATACTGTCAGCTGATAAATTCTAAGACTTCCACTCCGTTGGGTTTCTCTGTGATAGGAAATAAAGGTCCATGGCAGGCACTGCAGGTACTAATAATGTAGTGGCTAGTGAGATGACATTTTAATTTTAATTCAAAATATTGAAATGGGCAGGGACCTGCTGCCTGTGTCTCCAGGCGTAGTCAGGACAAGGACAGTGCTCAACCTGGGTGTACAGGCTTGTCCGCCTCAAGCCTGTACAGGAGCAGTGTTTGCAAAATACAATCCAAACGTGCAAGCTGAGGCAAAGAGAAGGCAGCCGAGTCATGCCGCCTGCCCGGAACAGAGTAGGGGGAAGTGATGAAATGTTTTACTTTTCCAAACCCAAGTAGCAGCAAATTTCTCACAGTCTCCCCAGCATACACACAGTCCCCATCCCCCAAGGCAGAGTTGAATGGAGGGAGAGAAGATAAAATTCCACCACAGGAGAAGCCAAGTAGATCTTTCTGAGCATTGAAAGGAAGTAAGTGGAAGCCTGAAAAGATTCAGGGAGTAGAAAAAGATATGAGATACTGAATGAAAAACCTTATGATGAGGATAATTCTTTAGGCCCCAACAAGTGGAAGTGTGACTTTCTCCCTAGTTTGCTAATATGGGCTTCCCTGGAGCTGCCCCACACAGCCCCTTCCCCTTGGTCCCCAGGGTTATGCCTCACACCTGTGCCCCTCCCCCACCTCCTTGGCAGCAGACTTTGCTTCTGGCTCTTTCTGTGTTTGAGCTGACCTGCCTTGTTTTCTCCTGCTCATACTTGTGTGTGTGTGTGTGTGTGTGTGTGAGAGAGAGAGAGAGAGAAAGAGAGAGAGATGCTGACAGGTCAATGTAGTCAAATACAACTAAAAGGAGCAGAAGGAGCATGAGCATCACTTGTTTACTATGCATCTTCTGGTCCCACCAGCTATGTGTGATCTTGGGCAAATCACTGTTTTGTTTGTTTGTTTGTTTGTTTGTTTGTTTTGAGGTACTGGGGCCGGGGATTGAACCCGGGATCTCATATGTGGGAAACCAGAGTGTGTTTGTTTGTTGTTTTTTGTTTAGGAGGCACCAGGGACGAACCCAGGTTCAACCGCCTGAGCCACATCCGCTCCCTGGCAAATCACTTTTCACACCTCAGTTTTCTGGTAAAATGAGGGTGATGAGGATGACTGTGATTACCTCACAAGACTTATGAGGTACTTGGACTTGATAGGTTCTTTCTTTTTCTTTTTTTTTTTTTTTTGATAGGTTCTTAAGAAATGTTATCTGAAATAAGAGACAAAAGAGGAAAAAAAATCCAATAAGTATTTAAAACATATTTAATGCCATTAAAAGAAATGTATGCTTCCCAGTTATTGAATTATTGTAAAATATAACAAACATCATAAAGGTGGAGTATAGTGAATAGTGATAAAGCAAGCACCTGGTTGCTGGACACAGGTCATGAAATAGGATGTTGCTGCCACCTCTTAAGTCTCTTGTATGTTGTATTCCCCCTCCCTCACCACCAGGGCTAGTACTAGGATGAGCTGAGTGAGGCGTTGCCTCAGTTGCAAAATTTAAAGGGGCTACAAAAACTCAGCAATCAAGGTAAATATTTTAATGCACTGTTTTTAAAAATCGAAATTAATGCAAAAAAACCATGAACAAAACATCAAAAATTTTAAAAAGGACAGTATCAGCACCACAAGATGTAACCACCACCTTAACTGTTATGATGATCACATCTCTGCTTTTCTTTATATTTTTACCATCTATGACTATATCCCAAGACTAGACAATTTAGTTTTCCTGTTCTTGAATTTCATATCAATGGAATTATACACTGTGTTCTTCTTGTGTGTGTCTGGATTCTTTCCATTAACATTATGTTTTGTGAATTTCATCCATGGATTGTGTATGGACAGAGTCACTCATTTCTACTGTTGTATTCTATTTGATGAATGCACCACAATTAATTTGTTCATCCTACTCTTGATAGGATCTGGGTCTGTCTCTTGTTGGAGGCTGTTGCAAGTAATGCTTTGATGAACATTCTTGTACATATATCCTGGAACAGTGTGCATGCTTCTCTACTGCAGCAGTTCTCAAAAAGAGGTCTGAGGACCCTTGAGGGTTCCTGAGATCTTGTGGGATGGTCTGTGATTTCAAAACTATTCTCATAATAATGCTAAGATATTATTTGCCTTTACCACTCTCATTTTCTCACGGGGGTACGGTGGAGATCTAAGGGTCACCATGATATGTCATGATGTCATTGCCCAGTTGGCTAAGAGAATGTGTTTTGTTGAATGTTAAAATTTTCTCAGTTTTCATTTTCAGCCTGATGTTGATAGAGATAACCTTCATAAACAAAAACTCTTGGGGTTCTTAATTTTTAAGTCTTTAAAGGGGTTCTGAAACTAAAAAGTTTGAGAACTACTGCTCTAAGGAATTTACTGATGAGTAGAATTGCTTGCCCATAGGATATGCATACTTTCTGTTTTATTAGATAATGCCAAACTGTTTCCAAAGTAGTGGTACCAATTGACACTCTGATCACCAGTGTATTGCTCCACAGCCTCTCTAATATTTTAAATTATCATTCTTCTTAATTTTTTTCCAATTTTGTGAGCATGTAAATGTATCTCGTTGTGGCTTTCCTTTACATTCCTTTGATTACTAATTAGACTACCTTTCCATATGTTTGTTGACCATTAGTATATTCTGTTTTTGAAATGCTTATTCAGTATTTTGTATATTTTTCTTTTTTTAACTTTATTTTGTACATTTAATAATTGAAAATATAAATAATTAAAAACCAAAAAGCAAACACAGATAATAAATATATACATTTCTCAATTAAATGTACTGTATACATATAAATTTTTTTTGGATCAAACAATATGTTACACAATATATTTGATTCATAGTAGCGCAGTCATACAGTATTTATCCTTTTGTGTCTGGCTTGCTTCACTCAACATAATGTCCTCCAGGTTCACCCATGTTGTCATATGCTTTATGACTTCATTTCTTCTTACAGCTGCATAATATTCCATTGTGTCAATAGACCACAGTTTGTTTATCCATTCATCTGTTGATGGACACTTGGGTTGTTTCCAACTTTTGGCAATGGTGAATAATGTGGCTATGAACATCGGTGTGCAGATGTCTGTTCGTGTCACTGCTCTCAGTTCTTCTGGGTATATACCCAGTAGTGGTATTGCTGGGTCACATGGCAAGTCTATATTCAACTTCTTTAGGAACTGCCAAACAGCCCTCCACAGTGGCTGTACCATTCTACATTCCTACCAACAGTGAATAAGTGTTCCTATCTCTCCACATCCTCTCCAACACTTGTAGTTCTCTTTTTAATAGTGGCCATTCTGATAGGTATGAAATGATATCTCATTATAGTTTTAATTTGCATTTCCCTAATCATGAGTGATGTTGAGCATTTCTTCATGTATTTTTTTGCCATTTGTATTTCTTCTTTGGACAAATGTCTATTCAAGTCTTTTTGCCCATTTTTTAATTGGGTCATTTGTCTTTTTATTGTTGAGTTGTAACATCTCTTTATATATCCTGGATATTAAACCCGTATAAGATATGTGATTTCCAAATATTTTTTCCCATTGAGTTGGCTGCCTTTTCATCTTTTTGACAAATTTCTGTGAGGTGCAAAAGTGTTTAATTTTGAGGAGGTCCCATTTATCTATTTTTTCTTTTGTTGCACGTGCTTTGGCTGTAAGGTCCAAGAAACCACCACCTACAAGGTCTTGAAGATGTTTCCCTATATTTTTTTGTAGTAGTTTTATGGTCCTGACTTTTATATTTAGATCTTTGATCCATTTTGAGTTGATTCTTGTATAGGGGGTGAGATAGGGGTCCTCTTTCATTCTTTTGGTTATAGATATCCAGTTGTCCCAGCACCGTTTGTTGAAGAGACTGTTTTGTCCCATTAACATTAACTTGGTAGGTTTGTCAAAACCAGTTGACTGTATAGGTGAGGGTTTATTTCTGGGTGTATATTTTTCTTATTGATTTGTAAAAGTTCTTTATGGAGTCTGGATATAAGCTCTCAATTAGGTATATGGGTTTTAAATATCTTCTCCCATTCTTTGGCTTGTGTTTCAGCTTATTTTATGATGTCTTATAATGATCAAAAGTTCTTAATTTTAATAAAGTTAAATTATTAATTCTTTCCTGTATGGATAGTGCTTTGTGTGCTTTGTTTAAGCAAATCTTTCCCTACTAAAGGTCATGAAGATATTCTACTATATTCTTTTTTAAATGCTTTAAAATTTTGCCTTTCAAAATTTGGTCCATAATCTACATGGTGTTGATTTTTCTTTGTGGATGATATATGATAGGATTCCAATTAGAAATTTTTCCATATGCATACCTAAGTCTCATAATCATTTATTTCCTTTTTCTCTATAGCACCATCTTGGTTAAAAAAAAAAAATCAAGTGTCCATGTATGTATGTTTTTCTTTTCTCCCTATTCTGTTTTATTTATCTGTTTATCCATCTCTATGCCAATAACATCATGTTTTATTTATTTTAGCTTTATAAAAGACTTGATATCTGGTAGAGCAAGTTCTCCTGATTTGTTCTTTTAAAGGAATATTTTGACTTTTCTTGGCCTCTTGCATTTCTATATAAGTTTTTGAAAATCCAAGTTTTTTTTTTTTTAAATTACAAAGAATATAGAGAACAATTAGGGGAATGGCAATCATTACAATATTGTATCTTACAATCCATGAACATGGTATTTCTTTCCATTTATTTGTCTTTTTCCATTTATTCTCTAAAGAAGTTTTATAGTATCCCATGTAAAGCTCTTCTACTTCTTCTGTTGTTGTTGTTGTTGTTATTTTAACTTGGTATTTTATAGTTTTTTATTATTCCCTGGTGAATGACATCATTTTTAAAATTTCATTTTCTAACTCAATTGCTGGAAGAAATGAAATATAAAAGAATAATGAGATAGGCATTTTAACCCATCAAATAAACAAAAACAAAAAAGTGTGATATTCAGAACTGATGAAGGTGCAGCAAATATGCCCTTTCAAACATGTTGCTAAGAGAGTAAATTGACACAATTTTTCTAGGAGGGACTTTGGTAGTACATAGGAAAGGCCTTAAAAATATATATACCTTTGTGATCCAGCATTTTTATTTCTAGGAATATGCCCTATGATAATAATTAAGGATGTGTGCAGCAATTCCTACAAATATGTTTTCTACAGCCTAATACATTGAAAATAACATAAATGAACAACTGTGGGAAGTGTGGTACTTTCTCTTGATTGCATTCAATGCAACCATTAAAAGTATTGTTAAAATATATTTATTAAATTGATTAAAATGCAAAGAAAAATAAATGGAAGGATAAAAAATATATATATTTATTGTCATTAAAAGATATCTATGATCTATACTGTTCAGTGAAAGAACAATATACCAAATTGTATTTTCAAAATGGTATAATGCCATTTAAAAAGCCAGGAGGAAAAATAGTAGTAGTGTTTATTTGCAGTGGAAACAGTAAGGGTAATTTATATTTTCTTCATTGTATGTCACTATATTCTGACTTTCAAATATGAATATGTATTTCTTTTACTATTTTTTAAGATGTCCTTTTCCATTCCCTGTCTCCTCTGTAGAGACAGTGTTTTACAAATGCCTCATTCGATCCTCACAACAATACAGATGACAGATATTTTAGAAACTGGATTGGGGAGAACTCAATTGAGAAGGAGACTAAGATCAGAGAACAGGGCATTGATCCTGCCTGAAAATTGTTCACTGAGGACTTTAGGGATAAATCATTGCCCCCCAAACCATGGGCCATCTTATTACATACTGTCATCTAGTCATCTGTCTCTTGTTGATAGGTGGGAGGGTAAGGGATTTCTGGGAAACATGGTTGATGTGGTCATCTGACAAATATTTATCAAGCGCCCATTGGTGCCAAGCACTGATGAAGAGCTGGAGACACAGTGATGACCAAAACTGTATTCTTATCTTCGTGAAGTTTACATTCTGTAAGGAAAGACAGACAATAAAGAAGTATATGCATAAATACACCATAAATTTCAGGTAGTGATAAATGCTATGAGGAGAAATGAAGGAGGATAAGGTTAAATAAAGTGAAGATGCTACTGTCATAGGGCAGTCCAAAGGCCTTCACTCTATTTAATTGCATATCTCCTATGCATTTTGATCTGGGAAAAAAGTGAAGTTTAAAAAAGGGGTAGATTTCTATTTGTCTTCTTCATTCTAGTCATGAAACATTGAAGATGAGTGCTTATAAGCAGTGATATGCCAGGCTCTGCAGACATATCAACTCTTTTATAAACTGCATCTGAAACAGTTGTTATTTTCATCTCCATCTCACCAACTCATAATCATAAATTAATCTTATTAGTTATTTACTTAGCTTCTATGATTTTAACCTGGGCTGTGAAACATCAGCAAACTGTCAGACTATTAATTATGTACTTTTCAAAGCCTGTTCACATATATCATTTCACGTGAATTTCTCCATACCCTGTATGAGAGATGAGGAATTTTTGACAGGATAAATGATTTGATATCCTATTTAGTAATATTACTGAGTTGTCTTTCACAAAAGCATGCATTCTACTTCTTAATTAGAAAAGTATTGCTAGGAAGTCAATTCTTACGAGAAATTACAGGAAACTGAGAAACTTCTGGGCAGTGGATATTAGTTGGAAAGATAAAGAATGTTCCATTTTCTATAAATAAACCCACTATTTTCTGGTGCACTTTTAATTATGGTAAAACTGACCTTAAGTTATGGACACTAGAAGTCTCAGGGGCAGCTGAAGTCTTCTCCTTCTCTTTGTAGAACTGTCATCTCTCTCTTCTTTGTTCCTTTCTGATCTCAGTCATCTTACAGCACCTCATACTTACTCTTTTCTATACCTGGTGGGAAGTCAGGCATGATGTCATGGGGCTGCTTCACCCTCTTCCCCATAATGAGTTCCTTATCTCCCCCACCACATCATTTATCTATGGATGACCTAATTGAAAATGAGTCCTTGGGGCTTTTAGTACTTACATTTTGAGACTATTGTTTTTTTTAGTGTTTTGCAACAATTATTCTCCCCCCCCCCTTTTGAAGTCTTATTATGTACATTTTATTCTTTTCTTTTTAAAAAAACCTTTTTATTTTGAAATAATTTCAAACTTATAGGACAGTTGCAAAAATAATACAAAACCCATATAGAGAACTCCAACATACCCCCTTCCCCAGATACCCAGGTCCATCAATTTTTAACATTGTATGTATTATTTTAAAATAATCATCCCAAATCTGTTATATTTTATACATTTGGTACCAAATAAAAATAGATAGATTTTTCAGACATTTCTTTTTTGATTGTTTGCAAATCTCACAAAGCATTGCTTGTGGCCAATGCTTATTAATGTGGTTTTGACCTGTGCAGTAATTATTCTTGATCTTAGACATGAGCTATTGTGCAAATCTTTCTTTTTAAATCACATGGTTAAAGAATATGCTTTTTTGGTTCTGAGGCAATGAAAAAGGAACTAGAACTAATTTGAGTACTTCATAATGAACACATTTCTATTTTCCAGTTTGGCTAAACTTCTTTAGTCCAATTAGGAGTGCACTAGTCCGTTATTTGATTATACTAATAAGGATATGCACACAATCCAGGAGGTAAAGTAAGAAGTAGTTTTGCTATAAATTTCAAATTCCTATATTTCCTTTAAGTTACATATTATGCATTAGAAAAAATATTCACCAAATGAGGTTTATATATCTCCATTGTAAAGTAAATTAATTTAGAATGATACAGTTATCTTTGTGAGAAAAAGAAAATATTAGGGGCTCTCTGTACAATTTATATAGAGAGAACATTTTATTATTTATTACCTGTAATTAGGTGCAGAGTAACTATTAGTCAGGATCCCAGGAAAAAGGTAGAACACTCAAATGGGATAGTTGAGGAGAGTGATGAAGGACTATTTACAAAGTGTGAGCAAGGCTTTCAGGAAACCAAAAGAGGTGAAAGAAGCTTAAGTATCAGAGTCCCTCATAGCCTCTAAAGTCCAGTACCTAAATCTGTAATATAAAATTTTGTGTTCTTTTTTCTTAAAGAAATCTCCCCAAATTATATATTCTTCTGACTCCACAAAACCTGGTTGTACCACAAGCAAAGGATAATTAAGCAGTTCTGGGCTAGCAACAGTTGAGAGCATTTCCTAGGCTAGGCCTGAAAGGGTGAGAGAAGGAAGGAGGTATTGGACCCTGGAGAGAGGAGAAGGGTAGCTGCTGGGGAGTCCTGACTGACACAAAATACTTTAAACACACTGTTTTCAGTCACCTGAAGTCTAAAGACAGCTCTGTGACAAGTAAGCACTCATCTGCTGAGTATCACATCTATCACTGTATTACAAGGTCTGTGAAGAAACACACCACACTGGTGTAACTTACTCTGCATAATTGGTACATTCATAAATGTGGTATATAAATCATATCTAGTAAACAAAATCTTATTTTTCTAAGGATACATTAGAATTTCAGATGGGAAAAATTACTGAGCTAACTTTTAGAAAGCCTGACTTGTGTCTTAGAGAATCATAAGTGTTAAAAAAAAAAAAAAAAAGAGTGCCTTTGGTACAGTGATGGCCACATTTTAGAAGGATGCACAGGTGAGTACACGTAAGATCTTGATCTGCTTTCCCAAGGCAGGTTCCGGCTGGGAGCCAGCAATAAATCTGAAGAAATCCAAGTGCGTGTGCCAGCAGCTGCATCAGTGTGCAGAACCCTCATGTGGGCAGAAGAGCTGCCAATTCTTGACCAAATTAAGTCTTGGACAAAAAAGGTTTCCACCCTGTTTCTAGTTATCTCAAAGAGCGTTGATGACCCTTTTGAAAGGGAGGTGGAGTGCCACTAATTCTTTAGTAGCAGCAAGTACTCCATATTTACCTCTAGCTGTCATTCCCTATGCTTGGTATTGCAACTGCAGACAGGACATTTTTAAATAGTCTGTTAGTTACATTTTCAAATAATATACTCAACATATTTTTTTAAACCTCCAAACACTATTTCAGGTGCAATACTTTTAAGTTTAAAGCAATGACTCCGTTTGGCAATCTGAAGAACAGTAAACTATTTTGCCTATATGTCCAGATATTTTGGATATGCTGTAGTGTTAATAATTTATCTTGTATTTCCCGAATTTTGCTGTCCATTAGTTGAGACAGCACAGTGATTTGAAATTATAAATAACAGTACATGGAAACGTTTATTGAGTGGCAGTTGCTGATAGAAGGTTGAGCATCACAGATTAGCACCACCTGAGCTGCCTGGGCCTTTCCACCCTGGTGGAATGTGGTCTTGTCCTAGAGTCTTACACATGTTCCCTACTGATCCACATTTAAAACTAGCAAACAAGAACTTCCTAAAACAGGTCCTAGCACACAAGCCATGGGCCCTCTCTGAACTAGTCCTGGTGTGAACTGCTTCCCTCCAAGTAGGGTGTGGGTGACAGGAGGATGCAAAGTACAGGCTTGCACAGTGAGCTGTGGAGGCCGCCTTGAGTAAGGTGGGCAGAAAGTACATGGTAAAAAGATACCTGCAAAGGGGTCCCAGGATTGTCTGGACTCTGCTGCAGTCTCAGACCTGAAGACACCCAGCTTGAGGATGCTCAGCGGCCTGCCCAGGCTGGAGCAAAGCCAGGGAAACAGGATAAAGCCTATTGGGCCTTCATGGCCAATTTGCAAAACACTCCCCTTCCTCAGCAGATTTTCATCAAGGTTCAGGGAGAGGGTGTTGGGTCAGTGGCCTCCCATCTCAGGCTTAGGACTCCAAATCCAAAGGCTCCTTCCTAACTCCCATGTCACCTAGTTTTTCATCCTCCATCTGCCCTACTCACTCTTCCTCCATGAACATTGGAAAGAAATAATTTCTGGCTGAAGAAAAGAACAAAAACAAAAACAAAAACAAAAAACATGTCCTGTGTGAGGAAGGGTATTCCTCAAAGATGTGTCTGGGGACTTAACGTAGGAGGAATGGGGCATTCTGAAACCAGCTCAGAGGAGCCTGTTCAGAGATGTGATTTGGAGACGCACAGGGACTTGTCTCTTGGGGGAAGGCTGCATTCCCCGGTAAATGAGGAACTATCCTTTGAAATGGCTTGAGACCCCCCCCTTTGGTTAAGAACTGTGAAATGTGCATCTGAGCCAGATGGATTGTGTCACACACTGTTTTTGCTCTTTATTCCCAGAGAAGCTTTATTTGTAAATCAACTTTATCAAGGTCTAATTTACATATAATAAAATGCATCCATTTAAAATGTAGTTTGATGAGGTTTGACAGGCAGGTATGTACATGTATGTAACCATCACCACAATCAAGATATAGAACATTTTCATAACCCCCAAAAGTGCCTTTATGCCTCTTCCCAGTCAACACTCTCCCCTCCCCCAACTTCCTGAGCCTCGGGCAACAACCACTGATCTACTTTCTATAATTATAGATGAGATTTTCTAGATTGTCATATAAATGGAATCATGCAGTATGTAAACTTTTGAGCCTGGCTTCGTCCACTTAACATAATGCTTTTGAGATTCACCCACATTGTTTCAGAAGTCCATTCCTTTTGATTCCTGAGTAGTACCCTGTTGTATGGATGTACCACAATTTATTTTCCACTCACCGGTTGATGGACATTTGAGTTGTTTCCAGTTTTGGGCTATGAAAGCTGTTATGAACATTCTTGTTTAAACAAATAAAACTGGAATTCTAAGAAATTCAACAGAGAAGCCAGTGATACATAGGCTGCCCCTCTCAGGGGAGGAGGAATCAAGTAGTTGATGAGGGCAGGTAACAAAGATCAACTTGCTTTGTGAAAAAGCAGCTAGAGCTAAAAGTGAAAAATTGCCTGCACTGATCATGAAGAGAACTGCTGATCAAGCAGCTTTCAACTGCCTAGGAGAAATGGATTGCAATATCATTGGCAGAACAGAATAATCTATATACATTTAGTTGTGTTGTTTTGCCTTGGGCTGGAATTAAGCCAACAGACTCAAACCTATTTTGCTGGCTACATCTTTGGGTTATGTTTGAAAGCCTGTCAAGGCAATAGAGAAAAAGATCTCCATCTCTAGAGTCAGAAAGACCTTGCTGGCTATGGGATCTTGGCAAATGGGATAAAAAGAGTACCTACTTTAAGAGCTGTTGAGAGGATTAAATGTGAATGGATGTAAATCACCTAGCAAGTGTCTAGTCCACAAGGAGGAGTCAGTAAGCATGAATTATTATGTTTAAAAATCATGAAATAACTTTGACTTGTAGTAAAAGAATCCAAAATTTTCCTTAGGATATCTGAATGTTTTAATGTATTGTTCTTAAATTACACCACTAATTCCTTCTATATTATTTATATAACCATTGACAAATTCGATTACTAATCAAACTCTGGTTAGATTTTAAAAGTATATCAACTCAGTCACAAAAGCTCCGAGTGGCTGTGTTCCACCTTCTTTCACTGCAGCTGTCTAGCTCCAAAGCCCCCATCAGGTGCCTCTCAAACCACAAGAATCACCTCAGGAATTTGCCAGTAAATAGGATTCATAAGCACTTCGTCGAGAGCTCTCATTTTGTGGTTGTGTGGCGCAGAATCCAACCCCTCTGGGCTGACTCTGGTTCGCGGGTACCCGCTGCACCCTGTGGTGGAATCGAAAGACCTCTGGCTGGAAGCTGAGATTTAGGTTTGAATCCTGGCTTTACCTGTCCCCCTCACCCCCCAACTCTTCACCTTTCCAATCTCCACTTTCCTTGTCCGCTCAGCGAGATAAGAGCACCTAGCTCACTAGGCTATAGCAGGGAATACATAACTGTGCTCAGTAAATGCTTGTTGACCCAGTTACTTCCATGCTTTGTTACCATCTCATTTCCCGCCATCGCCAAAGTCCATTGGCTGCGCTCACAATCCAAATGAACTGGAAGTACTTTAAAGAGTGAGTCAAGATTTTCCCCGTAAACAGCCAATACTGTAAAAACTGTCCTCAATGTTCACCTTCCAGGAAAGGTGGGGTTCATTTCTGCCGCCCCAGGGTTCAAGCTAGCACCCGAGATTTGAGGGGAAGAGTTAATTCTTAAGTTACTGTAGCCACATATATCAGCGTGGGCTAATTGGGAACGTTTACGCGGAAAAACGCCTCCCTTCCACAAGCACCGACGCTGGCTCGCCGCCCGCGCTCCCGGCGTTTCCCGGGTGGGCCCCCTCCTCTTCCGTCCGCCGCTCACCTACCGCCTCCGCACTACTGCAAACCCCGCCGCTCCGCGGCGCCCACGGGCGGCCTTGCTTTTATTGATTTGTTCTGAGTTCCCGCCAGGCTTCCGGCGCAGGCCCCGTAAGAAGTCCCCGGACTCTAGCAACGCGCTCGCAGGCGGTCCGCGTCCCCTCAGTGGGGCCCGCCGACCCCTGGCTCCCGCCGGTGCGCACCCGGAGCCCAGCGCCGGGGCGAGAGAAGGGCCCCCAGGCCCAGGTCGGCGGGGACCGAGCCCCGGCCCGCTTCCCTCCGTCCGCGCCTCCTCGGCCGAGGGGTGGGTGTGCAAGGGCATTCGTCCCTTCATCTCGGGCCCCGCTCCCGCTAGCACTCCTCGGTGTTTGCACTTCTATGAACTCCCCAAAGGGAAACGTCTCTTCTGGAAGCGTCTTAGCGGCGGGCTCGGTTCGCGGTGACGAGCCGGCGTTTGAATGCCGCGCGCTTCTCCCATTGGGGGAGCGCAGGCCGGGCCGCGCCGGGCCTCTGGTCTGGCTGAGGGTGGTGCCCAGGTGCTGGGTCCTTCCCATTTTCTTAATGTTTTCAGTTTGCGATTATGTTGAATGGGTGACTTCTTACTATTCTCGAGTAGAAGGCTGCTGGTACTGTTTTTCCTCGTCTTCCTTCCCTTCTACAAAAAGAAAGGGAGGTGTTTACTGCTACACAGGCTAGTAGGCATGGCTGTTTTGAAATCGCTTCTTTTTGAAGAAGGAGATTGAAAAAAGCTGGAGAGAACTTGGATTGTTCATTTTGTATGTGTGAATATTTGGACCTTTTGAAATTTCCTTTAGAAAAAAAGAATTATAGTTTGAAATGTTAACTCTAGTTAACATACTTGGTGTTTAAGAAACTTCACAAAGTAAAATCAGAATTAATTTTGTTGGCATGAATGTAACAAATACACAACTTTTTCGTTTATAATTAGAAATTCTGATCTATTCTCATTTTCACTTGTAGTTGTGTAGTACACTACACTAAGGAGAAAAACTGGATTCTCATTTGTGTTTTCCATAACCCCTTGTATTTTTCAGTCCAGAGCACAACCACCGGAGGAGAACAAAAGGAAGCCAGTTTTGGGGAAATTCGGCAATCTGTTCACGGCAGGAAGGAGAAGGAACACCAGAAACGGGTTAGAGAGTCCCACTAACTTAAATGACAAGCCAGCCTCTCCCAAAGATGTAGCATCTCCCAAACTCTCTGGAAGAGAAAACGAGAAGAGTAAGTCTCAGGGCAGCCAACCAAGGGAAACAGAAGCGTGCGGGGACGACTCCCCGCAGGAGAAACCCCGGGAGCCGGAGGGCGAGCACTCCGAGAGCAGTGTCCAGGCAGCCCCTCCAGACGCCGAGCTGTCACCTTGTAAAAGTCATGTGGCAGTAGCTGCTGTGCGGCAGTGCCATGAAAGTGATTCACTCCAATTAGAAACTATAGAGGCAGAGGGAGAGACTTTCCCAGATGCCACCACCGCTGCCAAGCAGCTGCATTCCACGCCAGAGAATTCCTCCAGGCAAGAGAACGCAGAGGCGCCCGCCTGCAGTCCGCGGGAGGGCTCTTCGCCAGGCGCTGGCCTTGGGCAGGAGACAGTCCCGGGTGCGAGGGGTGTGCCGGAGACGCCCATCAGGGAGCGGCCCGCTCAAGGACTAGGCATAGCCCCTGACAGAGCCGAAGGAAGCTCGCTGGGGACCGAAGACGTGCGCAGCCAGTCCCCACAGAACGCATCTGCTCTGCCAGGTGACGCTCCCGCCCAGGGCGCAGAGAATAGGGCCAGCTCCGCGCAGGCCAACGGCAAAGCCGGGCCGGGAGGGCGCGCCCATCCCGCCAAGGTGCTAACTTTGGACATCTACTTGAGTAAGACGGAGGCGGCGCGGGTGGATGAGCCGGTCGTGATTTGTCCAGAGGTAGAAGACTGCGGCGAATCCGACGACATGGAGAAAAGGTCCAGCGGTCGTAGGTCGGGGAGGCGGAGGAAGTCGCAGAAATCCACCGACTCCCCTGGCGCAGATTCCCCACTGCCCGAGAGCAAGGCTAGGGACGACGCGGTGTTCGACGACCAGGTGGCGCCAGTCGCGGCCGCGGAGAACGTGTCGGCGGAAAAGAAAGTGAAATCTCCGCAGGCGGCCGCCGAAGGGGGCGTTGCCTCCGCTGCGAGCCCAGAGCCCAAAGCAAGTCCCGTCCCCAAAGGTCAGCTCCGCGGGGAGTCGGACCGGGGCCGACAGCCGCTCCCAGCCTCGTCCCCCACCAAGAGGAAGGGCAGGAGCCGCGTCCCGGAGGCTGTGCCCACTCTGCCCGCCAGCAGCCCGCGGGCTCCCGCCAAGGAGTCCCCCCCGAAGAGGACGCCCCCTCCCGACGCCGGCCCGGCTGCCAAGGGCGCGGCCCGGGAGAACCGGGAGGAGGCGGCCGGGGTAATCCCCCGCGAGCTTACGGTCAAGAGCAGCTCGCTGCTGCCGGAGATCAAGCCAGAGCACAAAAGGGGCCCGCTCCTCAACCACTTCGATGGCCGGGGAGAAGGAAGTCGAAGTAGAGAACCGGCCAGATCGGCAGGAGGTTCTGACGCCGACGGCTTGAGGACCAGGAACCAGCTCGGTGTGGGCAGGTCGACAGTGACCACCAAAGTGACGCTGTAAGTATCTGCGGTTGGACCGGCTGAGCTGAGGTGTCCACAGAGGTACTGGGCAGCCGTTCTGAAAGACGCAGGGTCTTTGCATTTGTGGAAGAACTGTCTGTGCATATAATTTTCAGCTCTGTGCTGAATTTAAGATAGAGAAGGGCTGGTTTTCACAGTTATGACTAAAGAAGATTTGGCAACCTAATCTGTTGTTAAATCTTGTTTTAAATAAGATATAAGTTAAAATGCATGTGAAAGTAAGATCTCCCTTAAAGCTCAGTGCTTACAGAAATAATAGAGATGAGGCTACATGGTGTGACACGAGCTAATTCTATTCTTCATTCCTAGGTGGAACGCTCTTAAAACATCTAAATAGTGAATTTGAAAACATGGAGCAAACACTGACATACTCAGTATGACCCAGTAACCTTGAGTTTAAGAGAGTTCACTTTTATGGAAATCAATGTCTAATTAAAGTTAAAAAGCAAAACCCATATACAAGAATCTTGGTTGCTTTTTTCCCTTTATAATGCTAGAGAGTCTGGTGATACTTTTGTCTCCAGGTTGCAAAATGACTTTCAGTTATTGAAATGAAGAAAGATGGGTGTTGTTTTTACTGGAAGAATATTTTCTAAATGAAAGGACCTTTTAGAAGGATCAAGCCCAACAATAGAGTGTGACAACTCACGGTTCAGCTTCTTGATTTTACAAATATTTGTTGAGTACCTTCTGTACTTGGTATTGTGCTAGGTACTATGGGAAATTAAAAAAAAACACAGGTGATTCAGTGCATGGCCCTTGAAAAATTTGTGGCCCCATCTGGCACACGGAGATGCAGACAAATAGAATAATAATATGAAGTGATACCTAGTTACACAGCCAACTGGATGCTACCATCTGTGAAAACAGGGCAAGTGCAAGGGAGGAAGAAATCACTGTTGCTTTCTTGGGGGAGGTGGGACTTATGACTTGATGACAACCGGGATTTGTGTAGGGGAACAGGATAGGGAGGGCACTCTGTAAAACTAAGATCCTTCCCAGCCCGACACTTCCATTCCCCATCCTCCAATTAGCACATGTGAAAAATGAATATCTAATTAAGATTTTCCTACATTCACACATTTATTAAGGGAGCTGGTATTTTCACAACATTATCATTTGAACTGAATGGTTTCATTCTTATTTAAATTCTTGGGTAAATAAACTTTAAAGTAAGGAGATCTGTTTAGTAAACCCTTGAGAGGAAAATGTGCTTAATGAATAACTTGAGCCACCTCTTCAGCTGCCAACCCGTAGACCTTTGATATAGTCAGCTATTTATTCTGTAACGGCAGCCTTGTAGAAATAATCTGAGTGAATGATGCCCATTATTTGTAGATCAGTATGACTGAATATTAATATTCAAACCTCCTACGTGTGAGCCTTAGAGAAACGTTGCTGTGTTCTTGATTAAGCATGCTTCACCTTTCTTCTACCAATCGGAATACACCAATAGAAAAACCAGAAATGTTACACTATTAAGGAGAAGGGTAAACAAACAGCAGAAAAGGATCTTAGAATGCACCTTTTCTTCATGTGCTATTTCCTATAATAGAACTAAACCAAATCTTTTTCTCAGTACTGATTATTTTCTATCTAAAAGTTTTCTTGGTTTACTTAATTTTGCTTTTGCACGGTGCCTTGTACATGCTGAGTTCTTAAACTATTGAAATGGAAAATTAGTCATTCTTTCTAGTCTTTTGACCCATTTCTGTTTGACTGATAGGGTTTTACAGACCCTTTAATTCTTACTATGGCTGTGTATCAAGTAAGGCTGTTAGATTATTTTTTAAAATAGCTTGAGACTGAAGTGTTAGAAAAACTGTTTTATATTCCCTGAAAAATATTCAATATGAAGCAACATGTTTCTTAATGTTAACTGCTAGAAAATTAATTCTTCAAGTTCTCTTCAAGTTCAACCAGTGTTGAATATTGAAGTTCTTAAAATGGTGTCTTTAGAATAAGGGGAATTTTCCTCTTACATTATGACCATAGCTTTTTAGAGTCCAGATTATTTTCCCCTCTCATATTGTAATGAAGGCATTACATCATGAATTGTAGAAGCCTTCTTTTTAATCAGTCTGAACTAGGTTAATTGAAGTGACTCTTGGTAGCAGAACTTAATAGCACAGAAAGTAAGGTTGTAAAATGTATTTTGATCTTGGTGTAAATCTTTAATGTGCAGATGTGTGTTTCTTGTCCTTAAGTTGGCTTGTCTGATATATACTAACCTGTAGCATTTTCCATTTACATCATAAGATACACTTTGATATTTGACTTGAGTACTGTTCCTTGAGCTGATTGGTTAGAATTTTTTTAAATGTCTATTTCCCTGTAATGTGGACAGCCCTCATTAACTGATAGCAATTATAAGCTCCTGGTTTTTAATCATCTCACTGGTTTTAGGAGTTAATCTTTAAGAAACACTTATAAGTTGGTTTTACTTGTAAATTTCAGATATGGGCCCACAATGAGGGAACCTAGATAATTTATGGAGATATTGGGGAAAGCAATGCCTGGGAGATATTTATGAGCTTATATCAAATTTAGTATTTCAATAAAATTTTTTAAAAAAGAAAATGTGAATTCTCAGTGCTGCAGCTGTGGAAGACTTGGTGATATCTAGCCCAGTTTCCTCATTTTATCTCGGAGGATAAGATGTCTCCCCCAGAGTCATACCACTAGTCCCTGCTGGAGGCATGAAGATCCTCAGGCCCAAACTTCTTGTATTCTCCACCTTTATGTTCTCATTATTGAAGTGGTCTAAAGGCTGATTCCTTTATGTTATGGATCTCATGTTACATCATTGACTCCTAGAATCATAAAGCTGGAAAGAAACAGAGGAGGGCATTCAGGCATCACGCCCCCACCTGACTAGTCTAGTGGTTCTAGATGTACATGGCATCTGAAACAAGAGCACCTGCCTCCAGATCATGGCCCTGTGGTTTACTCACAGGCAAGTTTCTTACCTTCTCTAAGCCTCAAGTCCTCATCTTAAGCCATATAAAGCATTTCTTACAGTGCTTGGCAATCAGTTAAAGTTAGTGATTATTATTTATCTCTCCGCTTACAACCATCTCTTTTTCTAAACCATTAGACCAATAATTTAGACTTCTTCTTTTCCCCAACTTTTGAACTCTTTCTTCTAGGAAAGCTTAAATAGAGGTGATATGTAAAACAGACAAGTGAGAGTGAATCTGGTTGAAAGGAGGGTAGCCAGCCAATGGTCCCTATCCTCAGTCTCTATCACCTCAATCACAGTCCTTGAAGAGAACTTAAAGCATTCTTGCAAACATAATTCAGTAACATATATACAGTCATATATGTCTAGTTTTAACCAACTGAGAAAGCGGAGTCCAGAAAGGTAAAGCAACTTGACCAAGTTCACACAGATAATTCGTGTGAGAGCCAGGTCTAACGCCAGCTAATGCCATACAAAGAACACTTTGTTTCTCACAAAGAAAATACTATGTCCATTGAAAGACTTATTATTTCTATTTGGGGGTAATCATACTCTAGAAATGTAGCAGAAGGAGCGGAGATTCTCTTTTGCCCAAGAGATGGTGATAAAATCAACAATTGAATAATTGATAAATAAGTTATGATATATCCATATCATGGTCTTTTTCTTCTTCATATGATTGACTTATAAGCAGACATTGAGAAAACTTTTCAAAACTTTAGTAGCGGGAAGCGGCTGTGGCTCAATCAGTAGGGCTCCCGTTTACCATATGGGAGGCCCCGGGTTCGGTTCCCGGGGCCTCCTGGTGAAGGCAAGCCCGCCCGCAAGGCGTGGTTAGCTGACCCAGCGAGCACAAGCAGCAAGGGGGGGATAAATGAATAAATAAATAAAATCTTAAAAAAAAAAAAAAAAAAAAAAGTTAGTAGTCTGAAAAATGTTAACTATAATATTAAGTAATCTCTTTTTCCCTTAAAAAGACAAGCTACCATGCTCCATGAATGGAATAATCCCAATTCTTTAAAAAACATTACTATGCATATTAAAAGAACTGGAAATGTACTAAAATGTTAACAGAGTTTTTCTCTGGGTGGTAGGATTAGGAATGATTTTTCTTTTTTATAAATTTTTCCAAATTTTTATAGTGAACACTTTTATATAATCAGAAAAATTTTGTGGAGGAAGGATAAGGGAAATAAAACACCCAGAGGTCAATAATAGAAAAATATTTTTCATAATATAATGTTTTGAGAAAATGTAAAAAAAAGTTATGGTAAATAAAATTTACATAATTGATTCTTAGGGAAATCATTTATGTATTTAAAGTATGAGAGTACATTGAATATTTTGATTTCAATGTCTAATGTCCTCCAGTCCTCATAATATTATCTTCCAACTTTAATGCCAACAGTGCACTTACGTATTATGTAATAAACTTCTTGAGTGAATCAAACCCCTTATATTCTTAGCTATGCTATCGTCTCCTCCCTCATACACAAGCAAAACATCCTTTAAAAATAGTCGATTGGATGTTTAGCATTTTAAAAGATAGTTTGATTTAAAAAAGCTACATACAAGAAAGATTTTGGTTTTTCATAGTTTCATAATAAATTGGTTGGTGTGGTCATTTTTTAAAGATAGGTTTATAACTTTGTCTTATTGCTTTCTTCTTGTAGCCCTGCCAAGCCCAAACATGTGGAGCTAAACCTGAAAACCGCTAAGAATTTTGACAGTTTGGGAAATGAGCATAATCCCTTTAGCCAGCCAGTTCATAAAGGAAACACTGCGACCAAAATCTCCTTATTTGAAAACAAACGGGCAAACAGTAGCCCACGACACACAGACACTCGAGGTGTGAGGAACATTCCTGCTTCTAATAAAACATTTGTTGGGCGGGCAAAACTGAATTTAGCCAAAAAAGCCAAGGAAATGGAGCAACCTGAAAAGAAAGTAATACCAAACAGTCACCTGAATGGTGTGCTAGTAAAGGAAAGCTCTGCAGAAACCAAAGTTATTCTCCCTGAAGAGGAGATTCTACCAGTGACCAAGAGGCCCAGTGTAAGAGGAGAGGAGGGAGATCCTACTGAGGATCAAGCCCTTGGTTCTTGTCTTAACCAAGGTGATAAAGCAGATGTGCAAACAGATGCTGGCTGCCCGTCAGAGCCAGGGATTACTGCTCTGATTCCTGGCAAGGACCATAAGCTCTTGGGACAGGATGACTTGAAGGCTACCAACAGCCAAAGACTTGTACTTGAAAATCTGACTGATACGGCACAAGACACTCCTGTCATCCTTGATACCAAAGATTTACCTCCAATAGCCATCTTAAAGCCACAGGATACATACTCTGACTCACAGCCCCCAGCTGAGACTTTGAATGGGCCTTCTCTTTCCCTCCCTGCACCCATTCCTGTGGATGTTCCCAAAGACACATGTGCTCCAGCTCCTATAAGCAGTTCCCTGTGTGCTGATCTAAAAGTGTCAGAAAACCAAAATGGATGTATGTTCCCTGTGTCTCATCAGAATAATGAGAAAATGCCCCTCTCCAAACTTGGAGGAGGAGAAGGAGGAGAAGTAAACCCTCCTTTGTCCACGGAGCCCAGCCCAGAAGCTGTAGGAAATGAGTGTCCATCCAAGGTTCTTGTCCAGGTCAGATCTTTTGTGTTGCCTGTGGAGAGCACACAGGATATAAGCTCCCAGATCATCTCAGACAGTTCTGAAGTTAGAGAAGTGCAGTTGCCAAGTTGTCACAATAATGAACTTGAAGTGGTTTCTGTTGCAAGCTGTGCTCCCCAGAAAGAGGAAGCATTGGGCAATAAGAACGCATCATCTGAACACACTCATCACAAAGAGAAACATGCGACAAATTCTGGCCTGCAGGCCCTGCTGCCGGAATCAGAGAAAACACTGCTTTTCCAGGCCCAAAGTCAGGGCAACGGAACACCCCAGACAGCTGAATCCAGCTCTGCCAACTCTCCTTGCAGCAGAAAGCATTTAGAAACTCCACAAAGGCCAGACCACAATGTTGTGAATGACCGGGAGAGCCCTGCCGGCCTTTTGGACATTTCTGCCTGTAGTGACGATAGTGTGTTTGATTCTTCTTCTGATATGGAAAAATTCACTGAAATTATAAAAAAGATGGATAGCTCCATTTGCGTGCCCCAGAAGAAAAAGAAGCCCAGGGTGCCAAACTCTCCTGTCCCTCACTTTGCCATGCCTCCTATTCGTGAAGACAATTTAGAAAAAGTGTTGGACCCCAATGTGTTTACCTTTGGTTTGGGAAAGAAAAAGGAAAGCCAGCCAGAGATGTCACTAGCTTTACATTTGATGCAGAGCCTTGACACAAAATCCAAACTGAGGCCCAAACGTGCATCAACCGAACAGAGTGTCCTCTTGAAGTCCTTGAACACTAATGGGAAAAACGAACCTGTGGTGACTCTAGAAATAAATGATAAAGAAAACAAGGACATCACAAATGGTGGCGTTAAGAGATCTAGGCTAGAAAAGAGTGCACTTTTCTCAAGCATGTTATCTTCGAATTTACCACAAGACAAAATCTTTTCTCCCTCTGTGACTTCAGTTAATACCATTACCACATCTTTCAGCACTTCTCAGAGCAGTTCTCTTTCTCAGTCTTCAGTGTTACAGCCCAGGACTGAGGGTGCCCCACCCTGCGGTTTGGACAAAAATCAGCCAAATCTTCCACCCAGCAACTCATTAAAGGTCTTCAATTTCAACTCATCAGATGCATCTCATTCAGGTTTAAAAAGCCCAAGCTACATGGAAAAACATCTGCAAAAAGAGGAAACTAAAAGAGATCTGGATTCACAAAGCAACCTCCACTTACCAGAAACGACATTTTCTGAATCTTCACAACTTAAGAACCATGATGATACAGAAAAGACTAATCACATTGGAAGTGTTCTTAAACCGAACTTGCCAAACTACGGAAACAATGACACAGACTTCATGGGTTTTTTCAAATCCAGCCGGTTTGACCCAAACATTTCTTTTTCTGGATTGTCATTATCAGACACGTTGGTAAGTAGCAATGCTTTATGTTTGATTTGGGGTTTTTATAAAGTGGGAGGAAAGAGGGCCGATGAGCAATTCATGTAATTCTTTTGCAAATGGTTGTGCTCATGTGTGCACTTTCTATTCATTCAGCACATATTTGAAAACCTATGTATAAGTGACTGTTAAGGTTCAAGAAATACTAAGACTCTGTTCTCAAGGCATTCATGGTCTAGTGGAAAAAATAAGCTACATACGCTTTAAGGCACTTGTGAATTTATGCATTATATTATGAAAGGTGTTGATAAGATGCTCTGAGAGTTCAGAGACAGACAAGAGGCTTTTTCTTATCTACTTCTGCATAGAAACATTAATGCCATACCAATAGTGAGCCTAGAATTTTGAAGATTTGGGAAGCATCTACCTCTGTCTGGAAAGACCCCAGCTGAGGAACCTTATTCCTAATCTCTTCCCTTTGCACTGTGATATTCACTCTTAATTCCTATAAATAGCAATAAGTGTTTACCCCATGCTATTCAGAAAATAATTTCTTTTTTTTTGGAATTAATTTTCATCAGGGAAATACTTTGCCTGCAAAACTGTGGGGAGTACAAATTTGGCTTACACTGGATCTTTTCTCTAAGGTTATAATGGAGATGACAGCAAAATGTGATTCTTTAAAACTTTATTTTGAAATAATTTCACACTTACAGGAAAGCAGCAAACATAATACACAAATAATACAAAGAATTCCAATATACTCCCTACCCAGATACCTAGATTTGCTGCCTCTTAACATTTTGTCACGTTTGTTATATCTTTCTGTCAGTCTATCATCTATCATCTAGTTTTTAAACATTTGAGAGTAAGTTTCATTCATCGTACTCCTTTACCATTTAATACTTCTTGTATATTTTCTAAGAACAAGGATATTTACTTATGTAACTACGTTGAGCACAGTTATCAAGATCAAGAAATTTAGCATAAGCATACAGTCTATATTATAATTTTTTCAATTGTCACAGTGATGTCCTTTGGGACATTTTCTCCTCCATTATTAAATGTTTATGTATTGCATTTAATTGTCATTGTCTTTTTAGTCTCTCTTTTTTAATTGTGGTGACATTATACAACATAAACTTTCTCATCTCATCCAGTTACAGGAATACAATTTAGCAGCATTTAATAACATTCGCATTGTTGTGCCACCATCACCACCATCCATTACTGAAACTTTTCTGTGACTCCAAACTGAGACCCTGCACCCACTATACATTAACTCCCCAATCTACCTCCACCCTCTTTACCCCCAGCTGTACTTCACTTCCTATCTTTATGAATTTGCATATTCTGCTTATTTCATATAGTAGAATCATACCATATTTGTCCTTTTATATCTGGCTTATTTCACAGCCAAATGCAATTTTAAGGAACAATTATGAAGATTTCTCCATCTTTTATATGAATGCCTAAGGTTATTTTTTAAATTTCATTTTTGATGTGAATTTGTGCCTTTTTGTTAGCAAGGGAGGGAGGACAATGAAAGAAGGAAGGAGAATATAAAGTTTTGAGGTCAGCTCTTCTAGCCCAGAAACTTGGGTGTCCCTCCATAATCCTGCAGCACACCCTGTGAATGGACTGTCTGGCAAGTGTAGACCATGATCCAACACAGTTTATCAGGCACAACATACCGTGTGCCCTCCATGTGTGTGCAAGGCACATGGTGATGTGTTTCAATTGTTATTTTGGCCTGTTACAGAATGTAACTTTAGAAGCTCTTTCAAAATGTCTAGATGGGTTTCCAGTAGAGGTTCAGATCCTCTTTTTCCCATGATTTCATCAACCAGTGGGCTGCAAATTTGGTCTCTTTTACACTCTTGAAATTTATTTTATTTTTCAGCATAGCACTTTCAGCAGTATAGGTGATCATAACTGAGTTATTTTTTCATCAGGAAAATGCTTCCTTGAGTCAATCTAAAGAGCTTTTGTTTATTCGGGTTATGCCTATTGCTCTGTGCTATATTAGAAGTTAACACTGAGAAAAATTTAAAATGCATTACATTAGTCATCATCATCCCATTAGTCATCATCAGTGATGTCAGCATGTGTCATGGAGCCTCTGGGAAACTCCACTGTGCACTGGTGAGAGAAGAGAGTGAAAAAGGCAAATAAACTGTCATTATTATGAAAATCATGTCAACTCATGGATTCCCTGACAGGATCTCGGGAACCCCCCAGGGACTTCTGGACCATACTTCAAGAACCACTGCTGTAAACAAAATTGAATCAGCACTCAAAAAACAGTTCTTAAGTGTTTCTTTCAGGCACATTATTTCCACTATCCACTTCATGGTCATTACAGCCATGTTCTTTCTTTTTAATCATTCTTAGATAACTGCTTCTCTTATTTGACAAAGTCCTTGACTGGGGCCAGGCAACAAAGTATATAGAGTTTCCCTAAGAATTCCCTTGGAAACCACACCAAATGGAGTAAAAGGGAGAAACAGTGTTTTATATGTTTTCTAGGTTCTTTTATGGGGCCTAAAGGCTGATTTTTTCCCCCCCTTAATTTTTGTTTTCCTTTAGGTCCTGGGTTTTGTTGACTATATAGGTAATCTGACTTTTATGCCTTGCCAGAATTTTGTTTCAAATTTCAGACTTTTTTTTTTCAGCGTAGCTACCTCTAATATGTATATATAAGCAAATATATGCCATTTTAATCCCTAGGAAGGCTCTAGGGTGTCTTCCTGAGTTCTCTTCAGGTCAACTTTACTCTGGAGTGATACAGTAAAGCACCATCAGATCAAAGGCAGTGCTTAGAATAGGCATCCTGGTCAGCATTGAAAGTAGTCCATGTTTTGCAATACTTTTACATGTATAATTAGTGTTTTCATTATCATGCATTTTTGGTTTTACTGGTTTTTTCAGATGCTTTTGAAATTGTTTGGTTTTGGAGCTATATAAAATGTATTTTATCCCTCAGAAAGGAGCAAAGAGCAAGCAAGATAGTTCCATCCATTTGCCCCATGGGATTTAAGCCCCCTCTCATTTAGAGGCAGGGTGGATATCACCATCCCAGAATCCCTCAGGACTGGGGAATGAATGATGGATTAGAGTAGACTTACTGTTATTTTACTATAGACTTATTGTTATTCTAGCAATGGAAGAACTTGTATCATTGATGTGGAGGCAGTGGCCACCGGAGGTTCTGAGGAGAGGGAGAGGGAAAAATAGGTATAACATGGGGGCATTTTTGGGACATCAGAATTGTCCTGAATGATGTTGCAATGACAGATACAGGCCATTATGTATCTTGTCATAATTTACAAAAATGTGCGGGAGAGAGTTTAAACTATAATGTAAACTATAATCCACACTTAGTGGTAATGCTCCAATATATGTCCATCAATTGTAACAGATGTACCACACTAATGAATGATGTTGTTAATGTGGGAAAGTGTGGGAGTGGTAGAGAGTGGGGCATATGGGAATCCCCTACACTTTTTATGTATCATTTATGTAATCTAAGTATCTTTAAAAAATAAAAAAAGGAGCAAATAGGTATACTGTATGCAATGTACATTGTGAAATATACCATAAATACTTTTATTTAGATTAGTAGTTTTATGATGGTAGATGTAACTATTAAAAAAACATATTTATAGATTCAGATAGGGTGTATATATGAGCACATGAAATTGATTCAGCTCATTCTAGGTAAGCGATTAAAACATTATAATTTCTCTATTTATTTCCAATTATACTGGGATCTTACTGAGATCATTTGAATTATAATGCTAGCTGGGTTCTTATTCTGTGAACTGACATAAAACACCAGCCCTGAATTTTCTAGCATTGGTGGAAACATCCTAGACAGTTAAATGAGGAGAAATGGAATTGGCAAATTCAATTGGAGGAAAAAAGGGGGCTCTTCATTTAATAATAAAAAGCCAAAGGGAGTTTTAATATAACCTTGGCACAGATCAGATAAAAATGCTTTAAACAATAAATTGTGAGGCAAATATAATCTTACTTAAAGGATTGTAATTATTTGTTGCATTTTTGTTCATCTGATTACAGACTTTTAGAGGAAGCATCCAAAATAAAATCAATCCCCGGCCTGGAAAGGTAAGATTGTTTTCTACTTCTAGTCTCTCTTTTATTTTGGTCTAATAAAATACAACAAAGTGTGATACCACTATCATTTTCCTGTAGGTTGTGATATATCGTGAACCTGATGTCTCGGAGGAGTGTATTGAAGTTTTCAGTGACATTCAGGATTGCAGTTCTTGGAAACTCTCTCCAGTGATACTCATCAAAGTCATTAGAGGCTGGTAAGAATGGCATTTTGAGTTCCTGACTTACTCGGCTTGTGTTTTACCTTTTTGGTCCTCAGTACTTAATTAAAATTATGCATTTTATGGTGTAAAGGGCAGAAAATGCTTCTCATACTTAGTATTAAGAGTAATTCATATTTAAAAAGATGCTTTTTAATCATGTTTCTGATTATAGGAGTGATACATGTTTATTGTAGAAAAATCAGAAAAGTGAAAGAAGCAGCTCCTTTTCCCCACATGTCCCAACATAGTATTGTTTTGGACTAATGATATGCCAGGGTCTGTAGTATACTTTTGGTTTATGACTTTTACTTAAAAACTTCTTTAAAATAAAAAAGGGTAGGTCTGTAAAATTTATGGATTACAAAATTAGTAAGATTTTCTTCGGTTTCTATTAAATATGCAGCATATTTCTTATTAGGTTTTCAGATATTTTAATACATTTTCCCATATTTTCTACATATTCTCTAGAAAAAATAGCATTAGCTTTTGGGTCTTCAATTTGCAGACTTTTCAAGTTGCACTAAAATTTTTTAATAATTTTGTTTTTAATAAAACAACTTTTTTTCCTTTCTTTTGTATTTTTGTTGACTTCTCTCTTTCCTTGAAGTGCATGCATTTAAGAACCGTACTTTAGTATGTTGATATGAGATTTTTCTTTGGTGTTTGGCTGTTGTTGCAGAAAATATTTTCCATTAACATATGTATAGTCATTTATATCATCGTATCCCTTATATGACTTAACGGCTATGGTAAGTTAAAATAAAAGCCCTTAGGAGAAATGTTGTCTCCCAATATAAGGAGAAAAAAAACACTACAGTAAAAGCTCATTTATCTGACGTATTACTATTCACGAATCTCTACTAATTGGCAGTTCCATAGACCATTAATAGCTCTATGGCATTCATATTTATGACCGCAAAGTTCTCTAAGATCCTGATATTGCTCTTGAATTATAGAGGCTTAATTATGCCCAGTAGTAACATTTTAGTTTTAGGGAGAGTTTATGTTGTATTAATTGCTAGAAAAGTAGTCATCTATATATGCTGTATATATGATGTATTATCCAGAATGTTTAAGTAATCAAAACCTCTCTCACAGGACTAACAGTTTTGCTGTGTTTTTATACTTAGCTGGATTTTGTATGAGAAACCAAATTTTGAAGGGCACTCTGTCCCTTTAGAAGAAGGAGATTTGGAACTTTCTGGTCTCTGGGGAATAGAAGAAGTTGTGGAAGAAAACAATGAAGCAGAGTCTGCTAAGCCCGTGGTGATTGGTTCAATCAAACATGTGGTTCAGGTAGGTTATGGCAAACTTGGATTTCATTTATTCATTCAGCAAATATTTATTGAATGCCAGGGGCTATTCTTACCTTAAGGGAAATGTTCATTTTATGAAATAAGTGATTGGAAAAAATACTTCATTGGTGCTTATGAATATTTTTTCTAAGTATTTGTGTATTTTAAATAGATGAGAAAAGAAACATTGGTCTAATTTAGTTGAATTTTTTTCATAATAAAAGCCTTATGGTAAGTTATCAATATACATCGTCCTCTCTTTCATTCCCAGGTCTCCCATCTCCATCTCCTGGATAAATCATTGTATAATAAATCACTTAGTTTTGATGCATTCTATATGAACAGGTTTTTCTATTATTTAATTTTCTGGTTGCTGCTATGAGTTCAAGTTACCTTGAGTGACTTAAAGGTATTCTACTTAAGAAAAAACAATCTAAAAATAAATCAGTTTATAGTTCAACTCTGGGATTTCATGTGGGTTTTTAAAACATAGATATTTGAGGCCATTTATAGATTGGGTAAAATGTCTTGGTTCCTTATTCATACATGAGGAAGGTGTATTGGTGTCTTTCTTTATGGCTTTTTGGATTTTGATGATTCTTTACATTCTAAAATGTAATTGATGGTGTATTCCAGTGGAAAATTAAACTTCCAAGCTTGTGTAATGGTGATGGGGGTTGGGGTGCAATGGAAAGAATAGGAAGGTTTTATAATGGGAATGAATAAGAATAACAGATTTTGGCAGAGGAAAGTATTACCTATTTCCGAGGTCAGTGTTTTTGATTGACTTAGATGATGATAATTGATATTCTATATGATTTATCTTTTAAAAGTTTTACACACTTAATGTTTGTAAGCCTTAAATAACACATGGAAGCCTCATTTCAAAATGTCCTAGTTAGTGAAACAATTTACTTGCGGTTTTTATTTACTGCTCAAATATTGTATTGCCAATAAAGGAATGTTTAAAAATACAATCTGAATCCCACCACCATGAAGTGTCCACGCTCTTCATCTTTCTGAATCCTCTACCCTCTTTTGGCTATATTCTCATCTGCTTTTGCTGTAGTTGTAATCATAGATAGTACAGGTGCATTATTATTCTACTTTTTTCACTTAACACCATGGTTCTCTGACCTTTTTCTCTCTCCACACCATTTTCCTGAAGATCATACTCCCACTGGTAACATTTCTCGGTGATTTGCAACTGAGGGAAGTAAGAGAATTTGTGGGGTGGGGATTGGGGTATATCCAGGAAAGTAGAGTAAGGGAGAGGAAGCATGTTGTTAAAAAAACCCACCTGTTTCTCCTGACAGTAGTAGACTCAATGTTCCGTGTTCTCACATGGTTTGAGGTTTAACCAAGCATAATATTCCTTTGAATTGGTATGCCATCATTTACCTTTCTCTTTTGGGTGGAACTTTGGATTGTTTCTAATCTTTTACTATTTTTAAAGATTATTTCACTATTTTAAAATAATACTGCATGAACATTTTTGTGCATTTAAATAATTTATAATTTTCTGATTCATTTCCTTGGGGTAAGTGCTTCTGAATGGTGTCGTATTAAAGAATAAGAATGCATTTGTGGCTCCTGATAAATCATGAATTATATATTTTTAAAAATTGGGTGCATGAATTCATGAAACATGAACATAAGGCCCAACATATATATTCAAGAGGATCACCTTTTAAATTCATTAGAGTTCTTCCTTTTGGTAATTAATGTTTGAAAGGGCCTCCCCTGAACTGATGCAACATCAACATTTCTTCTGGATGGCAGTTCACCTACCTCAGCAACATAACAAACAGAGGCTCAATAAATATTCGATTCATGCTTAGGCAGCCAGCCAGGAGAGCCCTTTTGAAGATTGTTTTATGGACCATGGACATGCAAGGCATGGATCTGTGACCAAAGTGCAGAGATTTGAAATCGCCGTAACTATGTGTCTTTGTCTTTACCAGTTAGACCAAACTGTTGTCATAGAGGCTTAGTCACAGTCAAGGAGAGGTACAACAGGTGGCTGATGGGCACAGCATAATAGCTGAGGAGGACTCCAGGAGCACCCAGTCTATAGACTAATGTCTCTGGATTTGAGTGGTTGCTGCAGAGCAAAGGAACCAAAACTCCTATGACCAAGGAAAGCCAAGCAGTTTTTTCAGTGAGGATGAGAGAAATAAATATGTTCCAAGACGCTAATGAAATACGTATCTGATGCTTTTTGCTTGAATGTAATACTGTCATGTATGGCAAAAGCAGTATGTCTACCCCAAAAGAGGCCTATTATTAAATCATGGGTGAAAACAGGAAAGGAGTAAAATGACAAGTGCTTTGTGAAATGTATGTGTATTTAAATCTTATTTTAATTAGTCACAAAAAAAGAATAATAAGCTTACTATAGAGTAAAACACATGGTGTAATTATTATTATGAATGTATATATGTATTTTTCAGGACTACAGAATTAGTCAAATTGACTTATTTACCGAACCAGAAGGATTAGGACTCTTAACTTCCTACTTTGATGATACTGAAGAAATGCAGGGGTTTGGTGTCATGCAGAAGACTTGTTCCATTAAAGTGCATTGGGGGACGTGAGTATTTTTTTTCTAAATACAATTTTAATGAAGCTTTTTTGTGAGCATAGTACTGGAAGCAGGTCTTAAGATACAGTCTCTCCAATGCATTGTCTTGTTGAATAATTATTGACTAAACGGTATTTTTTATAAGGCACATACAATTCCAGTTCTTTTGTTCATATGTTACTATGATTCACCTTTCTTCTAAACAATAACAATTTATTGGGGGAAGTATGGGAAAAAACCCTGCATTTTTAGTATAGGTATCACAGGTGAACCTGATTCACTCAAAACTGAATAACAGATCAAAGCAGGGGTATCTGAGAGTTCAGGAGGCATGGAGGCCAACACACATGGTACTTCCTTTAATGTTCTCACACAATGCCGCTCAAAGCCCCTAGGACATTGGTTTCACAAATCACAGGAAACTGCAAGAGTATATTGAAGGAAATGGGTATATCACAAATAGGGAGAAATTAGGAGAAAATGTGCAGACTCCTATATCTTAAGACATGTGAAAGATGTCCACAGAGATGCAGGAAGAAAACATGAAAGCTTCTTTATACTTTGTTTAAAATCTCCTTTAAAATTTTTATTTTTTATGTATTTTCTATATATTTTCACTGATAATGTATATGCTTTATAAATATATATTCAGAGTATGCTAAAAATTTTTTACTAATTGGACATGCAATCAAAAAAGTTTACAGTCTGTCCATGAAAGTAAAGTGATACAGAATAGCTCTATAGTAAGTGAAAAGGCAATCCTTAACTGTATCTTTTACATCCTAGTAATTACACTAAGTCTTAGTTTTCTGTTGTTTTTACTTTGGAAAAATGATTGGACAGGTTATAGGAATTAAGTAAACTAGAGTCCACAAAGTTGGATTTTTGGTCCTCAGACATCAGGAAGGTAAATTACAAGGCAACTTAATAGAAGTGTGACTGTTGAAACTTGGGCTGGGGGTAGCAGCCATTCTTGAGTAGTTGGAAGGTGGTCCTATAGAAGAGAATTAGACTTGCTTTCTATTATTTCATAGGCATTCCTTCCCAGGGGAAAAAGCAGTTCAAATTGGAGAGGGGGTTTTTGACTTGACCTGGGGAAGAAATTTTTAATGATTAGAGTGGTTGAAATGGAAAAGGGCTGCCTTGTCAGGTAGAGTTTCCTGTCACAGGAGATGTTCAAGTAGAGGCTGGAAAACGGTTACCTGAGATTTTGTAGGGGGAATAAAGTGTGAGTTGGACCCCTTTTTATGACTGTTCATTTATTTGTATACCTTTAAAATTTTGAAATATAACACCCCTAGAAAAAAGTTCACAAAAGGTAAATGAACAGCTGAACAAATAATAAAGTGAGCATCCTTGCTGCCACCACCCACAGTAAGAAATAGAATACTCACAGCACTCCAGAAGCCCCAGTGTTCTTCTCACTGCCACCCTCCTCTCTTGGATAACAATCCCCCTTCTGAGATGAGAGAGATACTAGTTAGGAAAGACTATCGTGACGGTTTGTCAGTATACAAAAGTATATTTATTAAGACAGAATTTATTGTGTGGAGAATAGCGTTAATTTAAATATATCCTTTTGATATATAAAGTTATTTGCCAAGGACAACACAAATTTTGTTGCTTTAAAATAGGGATAGGTAATACAAATACATATATGATATGTCAGTTGGTGGTAAGTGCTACAGGACCATGGGACGGTGCTATTTTACACATGGCCGTCAGGGAAGTTCTCTGGTGACCTATAAGCAGAAACTGGAAGGAAGTGAGGGAGTTAGACGTGCACCTATCTGGGAGAAGAGAGAGAAGGGAAGTGTTTTAGGCAGGAAGAACAGTTGCATTTGTAAAAGCCCTGCTTGGCATGTTTGGGCAACAGCTAGGAAGCCAAGGTGGCTGGAGTAGAATGAGCTAGGATCGTGATGGCAGAGAGGTGGGTGGGGAGGGCCCAATCTTGTCAGGCCTTGTAGGCCTCAGGGAGGATTTTGGATCTCCTCTAAGTCCTGTGGGAAATCATTGGAAGATTTTGATTAACTTGTGCTTTAGAAGGATCATTCTGGCTGCTATGTAGAAAATTAGGCTGTAAAGAGGCAAGGGCGGAAGCAGAGAAACCAGTTAGGAGGCTTATTAGTTTCCTGCAGCCAGTATAACAGATTACCACAAACTTGGTGGCTGTGGTAGAATGAATCATGTTCCCCAACAAAAAATATGTTCTTAATCTTAATCTGTGTTCCTATGGGTGTGACCACATTTATAAACAAGAGCCTTTGAAGGTGTCTGATCAGTGAAGGTATTTAATTAATTTGTGAATAGGGTTTTCTGAGATCCTATTTAGATGTGGCCACCTTGAATTTGGGCAGGCCTTAATCCATATTACTGGAGGCCTTACAAAAAGAAGCCAGAAGTCAGAGAAAGCCACAGGAGACCAAGGATATTGCCATGTGATGGAAGACAGAAACACAAGCCTGGGAACCTCAAGGATTGTGGCAAGCCAGCATCAGAAGGCTACGCATTTGGAGAGAAAGTATGGCCTTGCCAAAGCCTTGATTTTGGACTTCTACCTTACAAACCGTGAACCAGTAAATGTTTGTTGTTTAAGCCAACCCATTGTGTGGTATTAGCAGCCTGGCAAACTAAGACAGTGGCTTAAAACAGCAGCCATTTATTCACTCATGGTTCTGGGAGCCAGAAGTCTGAAATCTGGCAGGGCTGTGCTCTCTCTGGGGGCTCCCAGGAAGAATCCTTCCTTGTCTGTTTCAACTTCTGGTAGCTGTCAGCATTCCTTGAATTATGGCCACAACACCACAGTCTCTGCCTCGTGGTTACAATTACCTTCTCTTCTGTCTCTCTTCTCCTCTGTGTCTCTTGACACTTGTTGGATTTAGGCTCCAATCAGGTAATCCAGGATGATCTCCTCACCTCAAGATTCTTAACATAGTTATATCTGCAAAGACCTTTTGTCCAAATAAGACCATATTCACTGGTTTTGGGGATTTGGACACAGGCACATCTTTTTGGGGCTCACCATTCAGCTCAATGCAGGATGCAATTGCAGTAATCCAGGCAGGAGGTGATGGTGGCTTGTACAGGGTGATAGTGGTGGAGGTGGTGAGAAATGTCTGATTCTGGAAACAGGTAGAACTGGCATTTTGCTACCAGATGGCACATGGGTGAGATGTATGTAGGAGTTGGGACCCCAGCATTTATTGGGATGGAGAAGACTTGGAGGAATAGGTTGGGAGGGAGAGTAAAATTTAGGCATTCAGTTTTAGACACATTAAAGTCTCAGATGACAACTGTATGTTTAAGCAAGAGGTCAGGAGGCTGATAGGATATGTGAGACTAGAGTTCAGGGGAGAGGCTGGAGATATAAATTTAGGAGTCATCAACATAGAGAAGGTATTTAAACCATGTGCTGGATGAGATCTAAAAGGGAGTAAGTACAGTTAAGAGAAGAGAAACTATTTGAACTCTGGGCAATTTTATATTAGAGACTGGGGAGAAGAGGAGGAATCTAGGGAAAAAATGCCTTCACCTCCTGATGCCTTTACTTTTTTTGCATCAAAGGGATCTATATATCTCTTCCCCTCCCCGAAAGTATTGGTGTTAATTTGAGAAACAGCATTTTCCTTAGAAAAGAACAAAATAGGCACCTGCAATGCTATGCTTTTAAAAAATTCTTTCTATTAGAGAAATTGTGAGTTTACAAAACAATCGTCATAACATACAGGACTCTCATACAAGAAGTTATAGGTTTACAGAAATATGTATAAAATATATAAAAGCTAAAGCTCCTAACACCTTGCATTAGGGTGGTACATTTCTTGCAATTGAGGAAAGAACATTTTTTACTATTGTACTATTAGCTATGGTCCATCATTTGCAAAACGATTCACTGTTGTGAAGTCCTATAGTTCTTCTTTTAATTTTTACTCTGGTAACATATGACCTAAAATTTCCCCTTTTGAACACATTCACAATTATAATTCAGTGCTGTTAATTATGCTCACAATGTTGTGCTACTATCACCACCATCCATCACCAAAACCGTGCAATTAACCCAAATAAAAATTCTGTAAAATTTAAGCCTTAACTCCCCATTACCTACCCTCAACCCAGCCCCTGGTAATTTATAGTCTGGATTCTGACTCTACGAGTTTGCTTATGCTAGTTATTTCCTATCAGTAAGATCATATAATATTTGTCCTTTTGTGTCTGGTTTATTTCACTCAACATGATGTCTTCAGGGTTCATACATGTTTTTGCTTGAATCAGAGCTTCATTCCTTTATAGGGCTGAATAATATGTATATACCACATTTTATTTATCCATTCATTGGTTGATGGACACTTGGGTTGCTTCCATCTTTTGGCAATTGTGAATAATACTACAATGAACATAGGTGTGCAAATATCTGTTCGAGATCTTTCAGTTCTTTTGGGTATATACCTACTAGTGTGACTTCTGGATCATACTGTAATTCTCTACTTAGCTTTCTGAGGAACCGCCAAACTGTCTTCCACAGTGGCTGTACCATTTATGTTGCTACCAGCAGTGAATGAGTTTCTGTTTTTCCACATCCTCTCTAACTACAAGAAAACTTGTAGTTTTCTGCATTTTTAGTAGTAGCCATTTTAGTAGGTGTGAAATAGTATCTCATTGTGGTTTTTATTTGCTTTCCCTAATGGCTAATGATGTTGAACATCTTTTCATGTGCTTTTCGGCCTTTTTTTTTTTTTTAAGATTTATTTATTTACTTTATCCATTTTAAACACCCCCTTCCCCATTTGCTGTTTTGTGTCCATTCGCTGGGCAATTCTCTGTGTTTGCTTCCCGTCATCTCCTCTCATCCTCCTCCTCCAGTCTTCACCCGGATTCAATCCTGGAGACCTCTGATGTAGGAGAGAGGTGTCCTGCCACCTGCACCACCTCGGTTCCTGGTCTTCGGAGCATCTTGTCTTGTCTCTGCCCTGTGTCCCTCTCCTGTTATGTCATCATCTTGCTGCATGGCTCCTGAGGCCTGGCAGCTCACTGGCACACAGAGCCTGGCAGCTCATGCGCCTTCTATATATATATATATATTAATTTCACCGGGAGGTCCTGGGGATTGAACCCAGGTCCCTCTATATGGCAGACGGACGCCCAACCATTTGAGCCACATCCGCCCCCATTTTTCAGCCTTTTGTATATCCTCTTTGTAGAAATGTCTGTTCAAGTCTTTTGCCCATTTTAAAATTGGGTTGTTTGTCTTTATTGTTGAGATGTAGGATTTCTTTATATATTCTGGATATTAAACCCTTATTGGATATATGGTTTCCGATATTGTTCTCCTATTGGGTAGGGTGTCTTTTCACTTTCATGATAAAGTCCTGTGATGCACAAAAGTTTTTAATTTTGATGAGGTCCCCTTTATCTATTTTTTCTTTTGTTTCTTGTGCTTTGGTTGTAAAGTCTTAAGAAACCATTGCCTAATACAAGAGTCTGAAGGTGCATCCCTATGTTTTCTTCTAGGATTTTTATTGTCCTAGTTCTTATATTTAGGTCTTTGATCCAGTTTGAGTTAATTTTTGTATATAGTGTGAGATAGGGGTCCACCTTCATTCTTTTGCATATGGATATCCAGTTCTCCCAGCACCATCTGTTGAAGAGACTATTGTTTCCCAATTGAGTGGACTTGGCAGCTTTGTCAAAAATAAATTGGCCATAGATGTGAGGGTCTATTTCTGAACTCTCAAATTGATTCCATTGCTTTAGATATCTTTTTTTATGTCAGTTCCATGCTGTTTTGACCACTCTAGGATTGTAATAAGTTTTAAAGTCAGGAAATGTAATAAGTTTTAAGGTTCTCCAACTTCGTTCTTCTTTTTCAAGATGTTTTTGACTATTCGGGTCCCCTTACCCTTACAAATGAATTGATGATGAGCTTTCCCATTCCACAGTAGGCTGTTGGAATTTTGATTGGGATTGTGTTGAATCTCTGAATCATTTTTGGTAGAATTGGCATCTTCACACAATTTAGTCTTCCAATCCATTACCATAGAATGTACTTCCATTTATTTAAATCTTTTAAAATTTCTTTTAGCAAAGTTTTGTAATTTTCCATGTATAAGTCCTATATGTCCTTGGTTAAATTTATTCCTGGACATTTGATTCTTTTGGTTTCTACTGTGAATGGATTTTTTTTTTTCTTGATTTCCTCCTCAGATTGCTCATTACTAGTGTATAGAAATATTACTGATTTTTGCAAGTTGGTCTTGTACCATGACACTTTGCTGAATTCGTTTATTGTCTCTAGTAGCTTTGTTGTAGATTTTTTGGGACTTCTTTATATAGGATCTTAACATCTGTAAATAGTGAAAGTTTTACTCCTTCCTTTCCAATTTGCATGCTTTTTATTTATTTTTCTTGCCTAATTGTTGATTAGAAGTTGTAGTACAATGTTGAATAACAGTGGTGACAGTGGGCATCCTTATCTTGTTCCAGATCTTTGAAGGAAAGCTTTCATTTTTTCACCATTGAGTATGATGTTAGCTCTGGGTTTTTCATACATGCCCTTTATCATATTGAGGAAGTCTCCTTCTATTCCTAGTTTTCTGAGTGTTATTATCAACAAAGGATGCTGGATTGTATCAAATGCATTTTCTACATCAATTGAGATGATCATATTTTTTTTCCCTTTGTTTTGTTAATATGGTGTATTACATTAATTGGTTTTCTTAAACCACCCTTGCATACCTGGGATAAAATCCACTTGATTAAGGTGTATAATTCTTTTAATGTGCTGTTGGATTCGAATTGCTAGTATTTCGTTGAGGATTTTTCATCTATATTCTTGAGAGAAATTGACCTGTAATTTTCTGTTCTTGTAGTATCTTTATTTGGCTTTGATATTAGGGTGCTATTGGTAGGTAGTGTTAGGTAGTGTTCACTCCTGTTCAATTTTTTGGAAGAGATTGAGCAGGATTGGTATTAAGTCTTCTTGGACTGTTTGGTAGAATTCACCTGTGAAGCCATCTGGTCCTCAGCTTTTCTTTGTTGGGAGGTTTTTAATGATGGATTCAATCTTTTGTAATTCGTTTGTTGAGATCTTCTCTTTCTTCTGGTCAGTGTAGGTTGTTCATGTGTTTCTAGGAGTTTGTCCATTTCATCTAGGTTGTTTAATTTGTTGGCATACAGTTGTACATAGTATGTTCTTATGATTCTTCTTATTTCTGTGGGGTTAGTAGTAATGTCCCCCTCTCATATCTGATTTTATTTATTTGTATCCTCTTTTTAAAATTTGTTAGTGTAGCTTAAGGTTTGCCAATTTTATCGATCTTTTCAAGAGCCAACTTTTGGTTTTGTTAACGTTCTCTACTGTTCTTTCTCTAGTTCCTTCAGGTGTGCAGTTAGGTCTTTGATTTTAGCTCTTCTTTTTTTAAATGTAAGTATTTAAGACTATAAATTTCCCTCTCAACACTGTCTTTGCTGTATACCATAAATTTTGGGATATGCTCTGTTCTCATTATCATTCATCTCAAGATATTTACTGATTTCTCTTATAATTTCTTCTTTGACCCATTGATTAAGATTATGTTATTTAACTTCCATATATTTGTGGATTTCCCAGTTCTCTGCCTATAATTGATTTCCAGTCTCATTCCATAGTGGCAGAGATGATGCTTTATATAATTTCAATCTTTAAATTTATTGAGACTTGTTTTATGACCCAACATATGATCTATTCTGGAGAATGATCCATGTGCATTTAAGAAGAATGTATATCCTGCTGCATTGGGAAGTAATGTTCTGTATATGTGGTAGGTCTAGTTCCTTTATCATATTATTCAAGTTCTCTGTTTCCTATTGATCTTCTGTGTTGATGTTCTATCTACTGATGAGAGTATGTATTGACATCTCCAACTATTATTATAGTGGTGTCTATTTCTGCCTTCATTTTTGCCAGTGCTTGATGGGGCACTGTGGCTGGGTGCATAAATATTTATAATTGTTATTTCTTCTTGTTGGATTGACTCTTTTATTAATATATATTGTCCTTTGTCTCTTTATAACAGTGTTTGACTTAAAGTCTATTTTGTCTGATATTAGTATAATGACCTTAGCTCTTTTTTGATTACTATTTGCATGTATTATCTTTTTCCATCATTTCATCTTCAACCTGTTTGTGTATTTGAGTCCAAGGTAAACAACATATAGTTGGATCATGCGTTTTTATCCATTCTACTAATTTGTGTCTTTTGACTGGGGAGTTTAATCCATTAGCATTTAGAGTTTTTATTGTAAAGGCAGTACTTGCTTCAGCTAGTTTGTCCCTTGGTTTTTATGTGTAATATCTTTTTTGTCTCTCTTTTCCTTTTTGTAGCCTCCTTTTCTGTATGGTTGCTCTTTTTTGTGATGGACCTGACTGATCCCTTCCTCATTTCTCTTTATGCATATTTTTAAAACACTTTCTTTGTGGTTACCCTGGCATTTGTACTACACAACCTACATCTATAACCTAATTTGAAAAGATGCCAACTTAGCTTCAAAAGCACACGTTCTCTTCTTCCATACCCTTTGATGCCAACTTAGCTTTAAAAGCATATGTGTTCTCTTCTTCTATGTCCCTCTGTTTCCCCTCTTTATGTTATTTTTGTCCCATATTACCTTTTTATATTTTGTGTGTCCATTATCAGGAAATATGACTTTTTCTTGTTTTATTGTCTTTGTACTTTTATAGGAATTAATTTAAAGAGTAGTTACTATATGGAAGGTACAGTACTTTGGGTTTTGTATTTATCCTTTTAATTAACCTGACTGAAGATCTTCACTTCAGTCACTACTTCAAGCCACTCTATTCCGTCTTTTCCTTTCAACTTGCTGACCTACCTTTAGTAATTCTTGTGGGGCAGATCTTTTGCTGCGAAACCCTCACAATTTCTGTTTATCTGTGAATATTTAAAACTCTGCCTCATATTTGTAGGACAGTTTTGCCAGATAAAGATTAGCTGACGATTTCTCTCGTTCAGTACCTTAAATATATCATACTACTGCTTTCTCACCTCCATGGTTTCTGATGCTAAATTGACAGTCGTATTGTGTATCCTTTTTATACTGCTATGAACATTGGTGTACAAATATCTGTTCAAGTCCTTGCTTCAATTGGGATGCTGAATCATATGGTAGTTCTATATTTAGCTTTTTGAGGAACTGCCAAACTAATTTTCACAACGGCTGCACTGTTTTACTTTCCCACCAACAATGAGCAAGGGTTCCTGTTTCTCCACATCCTCACCAGCACTGGTTATTTTCCATTTTTAAATAATAGTCGTTCTAGTGTATGAGGTGGTATCTCATTGTGGCTTTTTTTTGTTTGCGTTTATCTAAAGGCTAACAATATTGAGTTAGCCATTTATATATTTTCTTTGGAGGAATGTCTGTTCAAGTCTTTTACCATTTTAAAGATTGTGCTGTTTGTCTTTTTGTTTTTTAGTTGTAGGAGTGCTTTACATATTCTGGATATGAAATCCTTATCAGATATATGGTTTCCAAATATTTTCTCCCATTCTGTTTTGGTGGCCTTTTCACTTTCTTGATAATGTCATGTTGGACAAAAGCTTTTAATTTTGATGAAGTCCAGTGTATCAATTTTCCTTTTGTTGCTTGTAGTTTAAAGTCTAAGAATCTATTGTATAATGCAATGTCCTATAGATCCTACTTTGTTTTCTTCTAGGATTTTTATGGTTTTAGCTCTTAGTCTTAGGTCTTTGATCCATTTTGAGTTAGTTTTTGTATATGGTCTGAGGTATAGTAGTCTATTTTCATTCTTTTGCATGTGGCTATCCAGTTTTCAAAGCACTGTTTGTTGAAGAGACTGTTCTTTCCCCATCAAGGAGACTTGGCATCCTTGTCAAAAATCAACAGCCATAGATGTATGGGTTTATTTCTGAACTCTCATTTCTATTCCATTGGTCTATATATCTGTCCTTGTGCTAGTACCACACTCTTTTGATTACTATAATAGCTGTAATAAGTTTTAAAATGGGAAAGTATGAGTCCCCTAATTTTGTCCTTCTTTTTCAAGATGGTTTTTGTTATTTAGGGTTTTTTGCCTTTGCATATGAATTTGATGAATGGCTGTTCCATTTCTTCAAGAAGGCTGTTGTAACTTTGATTGGGAAAGTGTAATTTGTTTTTAAACCTCTGTTTTAAGCAGCTGGCTAATTCTAGTATTCATCCTTCCAGAGGTCAGGGCATTCTGGTGTTTTATTGTTGATTTGTTTGGTTTTTAGTGTATTTCCTATAAACAAAAACAAAGAATCTTAGTCAAAGATTGCATAAGGACTATCTGCTCCACCACTGTCATTTAACCAAGGAAGATAGGTTTTGGTCTTTTCCAAGGTTAGAGCTTGTTCTAGTGCAGTTGTTAGCCAAACCAGAATATAGGTGTTCTGCCTGGCAAGTCAAGGAACTTTATTTTTTAATGACTGTATAGTCTTTGATAATTTTTATTATGAAATATTTGATATATACAGAAGAATATGCCTACCTATATGTGAGTTTTAAAGTCTTAAAAATAAAACAAACCCCCATGTTCCCATCACTCAGCTGACAACCTAGAACTTGACCAACATTTCCTTGTGTAGCCTGCCCTGGTCTAGTCTCCTGCCTCTTCCACACGTGACCACTCTCCTGGTTTTGTGTTTTTCTCATTCTCTTAGTTTACTGTTTCACCCTTTGTGTCCTTAAAAGTATTATAGTTTTGCTTGATTTTGAACTTTATAATATTATCAACCCCCCTATGACTTGTTCTTTTTACTTTACATTGTTTCTAAGAGTACCCACATTAATGAGTGTATCTGTATTTCATTCTTTTACACTGCAGTCTAATATTCCAATGTGTGTATTTTATTGTGGAGTATACCATACCAGAGTCTGATTTCATTATGAAAAAGTTTAAACATACATAAAAGTAGAAAGTTCAGTGAACATCCTTATACTCTCCATTTCAATCCAATAATAGTTAACATTTTGCCATATTTGCTTTATCTTTTTTTTCCCTGAATATTTGAAAGTAAATTGCTGATCTCATGACTTGTGGCGTCTAATACTTCAGCCTGATCTTTTTATAATGGCATTTTCCTGTATAACTATACTATCGTTATCACACCTAGGAAAATTAATTAAGCCCATGATGATAGCTGATCTATAGACCATTATTAAATTTTCCCAATTGTCTCAGGAATGTCTTTCATAGATTTTTTTGTTTTAGTTTTAACGAGGATCCAGTTATGGTTCATATAATGTGTTCAGTTGTTCTGTCTCTTTGGTCGCTTTTAATCTCAAAAGTATCCCCATCTTTGTTTCATATGCCACAGACTTTGAAGAATTGATGCCAGCTGTCTTATAGAATGTGCCATATTCTGGATTTTTTCTGCATTTTCCTTGTGGTATTATTAGCTTGTTCCTCTGTCCCTTGAATTTCCAGGGTTCCGCCTAGAGGTGTGATTGGAGTCAGGCTGAGCAGTTTTGGCAGGGCACTCTGCACAGGCTGTGCTGTGCATTTAAGCTGCATCACAGTAGGTGGCATGTGCTCACCAAGTTGCTAAAGTGGTGCCCCCACGGGAAGCGGCTGTGGCTCAATCAGTAGGGCTCCTGTTTACCATATGGGAGGCCCCGGGTTCGGTTCCCGGGGCCTCCTGGTGAAGGCAAGCCCGCCCGCACGGCGTGGTTAGCTGACCCAGCGAGCACAAGCAGCAGGGGGGGGATAAATGAATAAATAAATAAAATCTTTAAAAAAGAAAGGAAAAAAAAAAAAAAAAAAAGTGGTGCCCCCACATCTCTCTGTCTCCTCTTTGAGACTCATAGCCCACCTTCTTTCGAATAGCCTCAAAGTTGGCACAGTCACATTTAATCCTTTGAATATCCATTGGTTTCTATAAATGGCCACATTTGTGTACAGTCATGTCTGGGGAATAAGATTTGTGATCCAGCTGGAAATACTTTTTTGGTTTAAGAACTAGTGAACAAGATGAGACCAATTTTTCTTGTGTGACTCAGAGGGTATTTCTAAATGAGTAATGACACAAATGTTTTTAATAAATGTATGAGTAGGCATTGTAATTACTTCAATATTCATATGTATGTGTACATTTGGTATGTTTATGAAAAAATAAAAAAATAAGCTCAAACCTTATAGGCATACTATTTATTCATAATATAGGCAAAAACTCATTACCTGAGCACATGGGAAAATAAAAGTACCTTTAGAAATTGAAAAACACTGCCCAAAGATTGTTTTTACCCCTCTCCTGATGGCCTCATGAATAGTATCTTGTTGGAATGGAATTGAGGAAAAATGACTCATGCATGCTCTGTATGAGTTTTTACATTCCCAGGTTTACCCAACATTCCTAAATATCTGAGTTACCCAGAAGTTCTTCAGTACTCAGTGAGGAAATACTCTCTAGAACAGCATTCTTTTCAAATGTATTAATTTATGTGTTCATTAAAAAAAAAAAAAAAAAGAAAAGAAAGAAATTCCTTTTACCCCAAATTACCCTTCTTCCATAAATGTAATGTGACTATACCACATGCTTCAAAGTAAGTTAAGTTTTTTGTATCAGATGAATAAATCTCAGAACTCAAGTTACAGAAGGAAAGACTGATGAGAAGGATACTGGAGTAAGCATTATTTCAAAATCTCAGAATTGTTTGTTCATGAGCCATATGCTGTTATGCTTATGTTCACTTGTTTAGGAGGCAGACGTCAGCCCCTGGCTTTGTTAGCCAATTTATACAATTTATGACAGAACTGCCACTGTGGCACAAAATCCATATGTAGTGTGCCTGTGATAGCTTTGAGCTCCAAAAAATATGTAATACATCCTTAATTGCCATGCTTTAAATGTAAGGAGGTTTAAAGATACTCCATCATTAGCCTCTGTTTTGAGGTTCAGGTTTAGGGACATAGGAATGAGTTTAAAAGATAAGTCTCTTTTTTTCCTAACTTTTTAGTTGAAGTACAATAGTCATATACAAAGGAGCACAACAAATCAACTGTAAGTGTACGAGCTGAGTGAATTTTCACAAAGTTAAAAAATGAATGTAATAATCACCCAGGTCAAGAACTAGAACATTGCCAGCATCTCAGAAGCCCCCTACCCCCCTGCATTTACGCCTCTGCCTGGTCATCCTCTCCTCCCCTGCCCAAGCAATTATTATCCTGACTTGTAGATGAGCTTTGATTCCCTACCCAAATACTACCCACAGCCTCCCAACGTTCTTTTTCTTGGGAGATGACAGATCTTTAGTAGGATTCTGGTTGTAAGTCCTTGAATAATTAGTAAGACTTAAGAAGTTACTGATTTATCCAGGGGAGTCTTTTTTTTTCTCTTCATGTTGTAATGTCTTTTTATTTTATTTTATTTTATTTTATTTTATTTTTATTTTTATTTTTTTTTTATTATGGGTAAAAATCAAAATTCTCACAATACATACAAACATTTGCAAAATGATATATAAATATATATGCATATATATGTATTTGCTTACAAAAATGTTGTTTATATATATATATATATACACATATATTTTAAGAGGTGCTTAGATTACACAAAATATTACACGGAACCCACTGGGATTCCCATGTTGCCCACCTCCCACACCTCCCATCACATCCCACACAAACATCTCCCACAGTCTGGCCCACCACCCTCAATGAACTTACACATCCTGGAGCCTTGCCACCAACCATAGACCACGGTTCACACTGTAGACCACACTCTCTCCCACTCAGTTCTGAGTGGTGTGTGCTGATTTAAAATGGCCTACATCCGTTGCCACAACAGTACTCAGGACAACCTCCAACTCCCAAAGAAGCCACTGTATTTCAACTGCTCATCCCCTCCCTACCCCAAAAGTGTCAAGTGGCCACTGGCTCCACCTCATTGTTATAATTTCTTGCATTGCTAGAATCACCATATGTGAACAAGAGAATACCATCAAGTCCACTCTAGTCCATAGTTCTTCCCCCAATCCTGAGGGGACTGGGATGGTGATGTCCACTCCAACTCTAAGTGAGAGAGGGCTTATATCCCATGGATATGGTGGGTGGGATGATCCTGCCTGCAGATGCAGGCCCTCTCCATTCCCTGGGATGGCCATTGCCCATCGTTGTCTCCTCACCAGGTGACTTGGATGAGTCCATTGAGCTGTAGGGTAGGAGTTGCAGCTCCACCTAGATTTCAAGAACACCTGGCACATAGGTAGGCGGGACGCTCCAGTCTCTGGAAGTATACCTAAAAACTCCAGCATCACATATAGGTTTGAATAGAAGGGACTGGTGAACCATGTGCAGGGAGGACTTATTTGAGTCTAATTCTGTCACTCTCAGGAGCACAGATTCCAAAATAGAACCCACTGATAAGGCCTCAGTCTCTGGGGCTATCCCCCCTTATATAGGACCAGGGTGTCTCCGGAGCTCTCAGGAACCCCAATGAGTGGGGTGATAGGCACTTAGATGTTCTATGAGCTCCTACTGAGGTGTGCGTAAGAGTTACCTCTGGGATGACCTCCCGACTCTCTTTGAAGTCTCTTAGCCACTTGAACTCATTTGTCTTTACCATTTCCCCCTTTTATTCAAGGTCTTTTTCCAGTTGTGTTGCCAGTTGGCACTTGGGAAAAGTTTTCAATTAGCAATAATCGTGCCTCGGATAAACCTCATTGGCTACGATACTGCCACTGTGCAAAGCTGCCAGTTGGCACTTGGTATTAATCCCTCATTGCCAGGGAGGCTCATCCCCGGGAGTCATGTCCCACGTTGGGGGGAAGGTAATGCAATCATATGCTGAGTTTGGCTTAGAGAGAGGCCACATTTGAGCAACAAGGAGGCTCTCAGGTGGCAACCCTTAGGCACCCCACAACTGCAGGCTAAGTCTCATTTACAAGAGCAAAGACTCACAAGG
>JAKSZT010053791.1:1137041-1184170 GCA_026826555.1 Tolypeutes matacus | reverse complement strand
TGGACTGGTCCATGTTTTCCAGTTTCTCAGAGTCATTTGTATTTTTCTGTTGCCCTCTGGTCATATTATCTTGATGGGTTTGTTCAGTTGATTAGCTTTTCTCTATGCTCTAGAATTTTATTTAGCTTTTGGTTTTGCGTGTGAGTTAAGTTTTCTCTTTGGCAGTTTTTCTTCTTATTTTATTTCCTTGCTTCTTTCTATGTTCCCTTGAAGGCAAAAGGTTAGGGCCAGAGGAATCAAAAGATGTAAGGAAGGCAGAAGGATTATAGAAATATTGATAAAAGTTAGAAGAGGGGCAAAATGAGACTTAATGAGATGAATATTTAACTTGAGTAGGCAGTGTAGAGTACTAGGAAAAAATATGGAGTTCCTACAATGGACTGGGAAAACAAATGGAGGAATATATATATATATAGTGATTTAGAAGGCTAGAATTATGAGGAGGGAGAGAAATAGTAGAGAAAGGTCTGAAAGGAAAAAGTTAATACTAATAAAAAAAAAAAAGAAAAAAGAAGAAGAAGAAAACAAAATAGTTGGGATAGAAATTGACACCCTTAAGTTGTGGGCCTATGAAAAAATGTTGTCTCTAAGAGCCACAACAGAAAACAGAAGGCAGAAAGATGCAGGAAGGATAAGCGATAGTTTGTAATACAGAATCAATATATACAGCGAGTGGGAAATTACTGAATAAGAAGCCCAGCAAATAAGCGACCAGCTGGCAGCACCTATTAAAAAAAAAAAAAATAGAAGGAAAAAGGAAGGGGGGAGGAAAACGGGAATAATAGCAATAGACCAGAAAGTAAAAGAGAGAAACCAAAGATCCACACAGGCAAGCAGTCAAACAGAGCTAAGGGGGGTCAATGATTCCCCTAGGGTCCACGTGGATCCTTCCTGCCTACTTGTGTTTATCAATGAATTTCCCCACAGGGTTCTATATGCAGGTCCTGAAGCAGCTGTGGCTCAATCAGTAGGGCTCCCGTTTACCATATGGGAGGCCCCGGGTTCGATTCCCGGGGCCTCCTGGTGAAGGCAAGCCCGCCTGCACGGCGTGGTTAGCTGACCCAGCGAGCACAAGCAGCAAGGGGGGATAAATGAATAAATAAATAAAATCTTAAAAAAAAATAAAAAAAAATAAATAAATAAACTAAATTAAAAAGAATTTATTTTTCATTTGTTGAGGTGACCTCACTGTTTTGTTTTGTTTTTTTTTTAGCCAAATGCAGGACCCAAAATAATTCCTCCTCTAGACCAACCCCCTTACGGAAGGGACCCTAGCTGGGCCCGTGGAAATTAATCAAGCACATCCCACTTTCCGGACTCCCCAGGTTATCTGAAGCTCTGATGTTAGTCAGTGAGGAGTGCTAAAGATGGCAGATTCCGCCCCTTCTGGTGCCGAGCTCCAGCGTCACCGGGCTGCTCAGTAAATCAGTTTGAGTGCAGATTCGCGTCTGTTCTCAGCCTAATGCTGCTTCAGGTCGGCTTATCTGCTCCCCAAAGCTATGGGGCGGTGCAGGCAGGCAGATCGATGTCTAAAAATATAAAATACCCTTCCCTGTCTTCCAACAGAACCCTCCCTTTTTTGGGAAGTGTCCCTTCCTCCTGGCTCTGCAGCGGCCCGGGTCTTATCCCTGGGTGGCTAGGGAAATCAGCTGCGTTCCCCGACCAAAATCCCCCCTCCGGTTCACCGGGTGCTGATTAGCTCGTTTGCTCTGTTCACACAAGGTCCAAGGGGCGCCAGGCAACCAGATCCCCAGAAAATAAAACTTTTTCGCCCCGCCCGCGGCTCAAAATGGCCGTTTTATTTTATTTTTCTGTAACCGCGGGGCTCAGCCGCCTGTGCCAACCTCCACCGGCAGCCTCAAAACTCACAAATCTCCACCGTTCTGTCCACGTCGTTGATCGGCGCAGATCCAGGGGAGTCTTGAAAACAAACCATCACCAAAAATGTACGCTTGGGTCAAAAATTGGGGAAAAGAGCAAAACGAAGGAAGAATCAAGCCTCTTTTGCTGGTAGACGATTTCATTTACAGCTGTTGTTATCTTGGAATAGTGTTCTGTGGAAGGTGGTGGAGGACCACAGGTAGGACTTTTTGGCTGGACTAACAGAAGTTAGAGTCTGAGTGATCACCCAGAGTTCTGTATTTTTTATTCAGGGATACATTATCACCCCTTACGGTTATTTGGAGCTGTATGAACCCCAGAAAAACATATCCCTAAACTTAATCCATTCCTGTGGGTCTAAACCATTTTAAGTAGGACCTTTCGATGAAGTAGTTGAGGTGTGGTCCACCTCAATCCGGATGGGTCTTAATCCTAATACTGGAGTCCTTTTAAGTGAAATGAAACTCAGACAGAAGGAGAAAGCCAAAGAGACAGCAACCAGAAGCTGAACATCAACGAACTCCAGAAGAGAAGGGAGAGACCAGGAAACGCCGCCATATACCTGCTGTGTGACCAGCTAAGGACCAAAGATCACCAGCAGCCAGCTCCTCAATGCCACAGTCTTCAGGGAGAAAGCATTGCCTTGATGATGCCTCAATTTGGACTTTTTTCCTAACCTCGAAACAGTGAGCCATTAAATTCCCAGTGTTTAAGCCAGCCCATTGCATGGTATTTACTTGAACAGCCAAGGAAACTAAAATATCTCTCTTATGTAAAAGTCACTTCTCCAGCAACCTTACCTCCCCCAGATCGCCCAGGATCTAAGACATTTACAAGACTTTGCAGCTCTTGGAGCCAGTTCTTACAGGCCTGATTTTTGGTTTCCTGTTTCTAGCACATTTGAGGAGGGCAGGGCTGCTGGGGTCCTGATCACAGCAGAAGTGACAGCTTACAAGCCTGATAAGAAGGGTGGGGTAATGAAAAGCCATAAATACCCTGGCAAAGGACTCAAAAAGCTTTGCAGCCTGGGAGCAAACAGCTCTTACAGATCTTCAGAGCCCTCAGGACATCAAGGCACCCTACAGCATGCTCACTGGGATGATCCCAAGTCATTGTGAAAAGAATAAACTATGTTCAATGAACTGTCCACAATGAGAAAGATTGCCATTAAAAAATAATGATTAGGAGTCAACTTGGATCACCCGGACTTTTGGCACTTCCAGCTATGTGGTCTTGGGCAATTTGTTCACTTAAGCTCATTTGTAAAATGGGGACAATTGTATTTCTTCCTCATAGCATTGTTGTGAGCATGAAATTCAGGGTGGCATTCCTTGTAAGCTCCACAAATAGAAGCTGTTAATAATTTTCAACACCATGACAAATGATTAGGTGAACACTCCATTCTTTGGTCACAAGTGAAGTGTTACCTTTTAAAGCAAAGTTTAAGATTTCCTAGGTAGGGCCTATCTAAATACAGCCCAAGAAGATCATTACTTTTATTTCTTGGAAGTAATAGAAACTTTTACACTGAGGAGCAATTAATAATATAAAATTAAAGTGGACAAAATCAGCCAAGAAGAAAAGAAGGAGGGGCAAATAATAGCTTATTCCTCCTCCTTCTAATACCTAAGTGTATTATGTTATATGGATCTGCATCTTCTGTTCTTTTCCTCTCTTGTCAGTGGGGAGAGGAGAAGAAAAACAGAAATAAATGAATTGTCTCCATTTCTTTCCTTCCTGGTGCTTATTTAGGTGGCTGATCTATGAAGAACCTGGATTTCAAGGTATCCCTTTCATCCTTGAACCTGGTGAATATCCTGACTTATCCTTCTGGGATACAGAAGAAGCATACATTGGATCCATGCGGCCTCTGAAAATGGTAAAAATAAAGCAAAAGTATTCTTGGAGCCAGTAATTCTTTGCCAGCTTGACATTGATCCTTCATAGGATGTTACTTTGAGGCAATAAAGCTGCCTTTTTAAAAACGAATACCTAATAGATGGAACCTGTTACTAAACAGAAATGATTGGATAACTCTCTAGATGCTACAGATAAAAAAAATATGGCTGAGACAATGCCCTTCAGGGCCTTCTCAGCAAGTGCAGATGCATGTGTGTGCACGGAGCTTCAGCCTAGTGGAGGTTTAATACTGGAAAAACAAACCCTTCCTCCTGGAAGGGTAAATAAATCCCAGCTTGTAGATGGAGTGGCAGAGGAATTAGGAAAGCTTCATGATATATTAAAAGTTGGATCTTAAAAACTGAGCAGGATTTCTTTAGCTGGAGATGTCAGAGAATGGCAGCGCAGGAGCAGAGGGCCTGGCCGGGGAGGGCCAGGGCCGGGTGTGAGGACTCAGGCTGCGCTTGCCAGTACTTTGGGGCAGTTGGGGCGGGAGTCCAAATTTGGAGTATTGGCTTCCCAAGAATTTGGTTTAGGAAGGAGCCTCATGCTCCCTGTACTTATTCTTTTTTTCTTGGACTGTCTCTTGTGGCCTGCAAGCTTGGAAGGAACTAGGCCCATCTGTCTTGTCCCCCAGTATCCAGCAGGGCATCCCCTGCTAGTAGTAGATGACCTGAGCTAGGCTCCTGTTAAAGTGCGATTTTGAAACATTGCTTTGCAATTATTTTCAGAGTCAGTTTGAGAAAAATTAGAAAGTCAGAAGGACAAGTCTTATCTTCATTTTACCCCTCCTGCCAAAACATGTGGTTCAATACCCACATGTTTGCTGGCCTTAATGCAAACGATTTTTGCATTATTTTTTTCTAAAATTAAGCCATCTTTCAAAGAACAAAGTTTTATTAGCATTATTAATGTGAAAAATTGCCCCAACTTTTGAAAGCAGTTTTTTATGATGATTCTAAAATTGTTAAGATTAGGGTATTTGAAAAGGATTACTTTCAAAGGATTTATTTCAGCTTATTTGGTTGTATAAACTGGTTTGTTGATAAAATCAGCCACATTTCAAATTACAGTGTATTTGGTGCATTTGAGCATCTTTTGGCTGTACTGTTTTTAAGCTGTTCAAGATGTAAAGAGAGTGAAAAATATCCCTCTGACTTTCCCACTGATGATTTTAACTCTTGTTGACCTGTTTAATTTTTTATGATAATACCTTTTATCTGACTTATTTTAATGATTTTTTTCTTCCTTTTTTTTTTTTTTTCTTTGTATTATTTTCTTTCTTTTTTTTTTGTTTTTAAAATTTGGTTAGTTTATTTTAATTAGTTTTTTTCAGATTAAAAAATTTTTTATTATAAAAGTAGAACAACCTCCTCCCCCATAGACCTGTCCTTTGGGGTGTTTTAAGTTTTACTAATAGTTTATCGAATTATTCCAACAGTTGGTCCAGATCCTGTTATGAACTTGTGTGAACTTTAACTGGTTTGTAGACTAATGGTTGCAAAATACAAATGAGTGAGGTTGGCTGGGAGTTAAGCCAGAGGTCATGGTAGAGGCTGGCAAGGTAGAGGGTGAAGGACAGACACAGCCTAGTGTGGGTTTAATCGCTGCAGATGGTCATGGTGCTGCCTGTGAGAATTTGGATCCAGGGTTATCAGAACTGAGGATAGTTTTTCAAAAGAAGCCAGAAATATGGATTTTTTGTGAGAAATTTTCTGAGTTAAAAAAAAACTTAGTGGGTCAAAAAATGCACCTAACTTGCAGGTTCAGCTTGTAGACCACCGAAAAGACTCTGCTGTAGACCGTCTTCCTCATTTCTTCATTGGTATTGTTGGGAATTGTAAAACTTGCTCATGGAAATGAAAACAAACTGGAACTTAATCCCACTGTGAGGTTCAACTGCTTACCGTAAACTGCTATGGGTAATACAAAACGGTGCTCTATCAATGAAAAACCTTTTTTCCCACTGTTTATTTTTCTTTTCAGGGTGGCCGTAAAGTTGAATTCCCTACAGATCCAAAGGTAAAATATATAGATTTAAATTTTTATCCCTACTTCATCTCCATGAAGATAAAATGCTTGTGTGGTTTTACATATAAACATCTAATTGTAGCCCAAAGAAGTAGTTGCAATTTACGCAGCCCTTCTTAGAGCCAGAAGATAATGCTAATGGCAGCCATTATCACTAAGTTTGTTCAACCTTGGCATAAAAGGCTCCACTGTTGTATTAAGTGTATGTAATTTGTGGTGGATGTTTACTAATTGCTGCTGGCCAATTAGCCAAGAAAGTTTTTTTTCTTTTCCAGACAAGCTCCCCCTACCAAAATGCTCTATTTCTATTTCCTCCTTCTATGCCACATACTTTGATGGTATAGTTTGTTTCATTTTAAAAGTAACTTTAGAATCCTCTAGTTCCTTAATTCTGCCTAAGCAAAATCCTAAATATCAGTTCTAGATACAGAACAAAAACCTATTATTTGGAAACTGTCTTTTGAATCTTGGCATTGAGCCATACCACATCAGGAAAAAAAGCCTGAGTCATTTCAGTATAAGATGCTGTTATTTAGTTAATTTAAAAATATGATTTGAAAATTTGTTTGTGTTCCAAGACTTAGTGGTATTAAGTGACTGATTTAAAGTTTAGCTGCTGAGGTATTTAGTTTCTTACAAACTGCTGGTATATCTCATTTCTGTTATAGGCAATTATTTATGAAAAGCCTTTCTTTGAAGGAAAATGTATGGAATTAGAAACAGAAATGTATAGCTTTATCTTGGAAGGAGGTGAAACAGAAGAAACAAGTGCAGATGATTGTTTGCCATTTACATCAGTGGGGTCCATGAAAGTTTTAAGAGGCATGTAAGTAAACTGGGGTAACCTGTAAGGATTTTTCTTTTCATACTAAAATAATAAACCTGCCTTCCCCCTCCACCCCAAAGACAACATTCCTGACTCAGTGGTGTGGTGAATTTGAACAACTATGTCCATGTTCTCCTCAACCAGTTGTGACCCAGGTTTAAGAAAGAGTTTGAGGGGCTGGGTTGGGATCAGTCAACTAAGCAATGCTGATAAATGGGCCTATCCAGACTGATTAGATCTACAATCTTGTTTGTTAGTATTGGGCTCCATACAATTGGACTGTTACTTTGCGCTCTAATTTTTATGATCATCTTTTGCATTTTATAGATCTTGCACATTTCCTTTATATGTATGTACTGAAATTAGTCTTGTTATAAATAGTCAAAAAGACCTAGTATTTTAATTACTATTTGAAGAAAATTTACCCAGTTTTACTTGCTGGGGTTCTTTTGAGTCCGTTATTATGTATTCATATCCACATACACATACCTACACACACACATACACACACACACACATCCCAACTCCTATTACAGAATTCCTGAAGTATGCTTCTTAGGTTATCTCAGGGCTATTCTATTATCTTCTTAAATTTTAGAGAAGAATTCCAATAGTCATATCTCATGAGTCCATGTCTAACTTTATAACTATTTGTATTCATCAAAGAAACTGATATATACATTGTAAACATTTTAATCCTATTGAAAATAATTATCCTTTCATGTTCTTTCTATTGCAGTTGGGTTGCTTATGAGAAACCTGGATTTACAGGTCATCAGTATTTGCTAGAAGAAGGAGAATACAAGGACAGGAGAGATTGGGGAGGTTACAATGGAGAAATTCAGTCTTTACGACCTATATTAGGTGTAAGTTAAAGAAAAGCTAATGGCTAATGTTTGGGTTTTTAAAAAAATAATAAATGGATAGCCATTGATTTAAATTTTTTTTCACCAATAGGATTTTTCACATGCTCACATGATAATGTACAGTGAAAAAAACTTTGGATCCAAAGGTTCCAGTATTGATGTATTAGGAATTGTTGCCAATTTAAAGGAGACCGGATATGGAGCGAAGACACAGTCTATTAACGTACTGAGTGGTGTGTAAGTGATCTGTCTCAATATGGATTTTAACAATGGCTTTCACCTTGATTTGTGAGTCTCTGACACAGAATAGGCACTCAATAAATAAATATTCAACAGTTAAACACTAAACAGTCATTTAGTACCTACTGCCATAATATTTTCGTAACTGCTTTTAAAAATCTTTCTCATAATATTTTTAAGTATAAAAATATTTTAAGTAAATGTATTTCTCATATAATATATTTTAATATATATAACATTGGATGATGGGAGTCAGATAATACAGGGATACCTATGAGATAATGTGGGTTCGGTTCCAGACCACCACAATACAGTGAATATCGCAATAAAGCAAGTCACACAAATTTTTTGATATCCCAGTGCATATAAAAGTTATGTTTATACTATACTGTAGTCTATTATATGTGCAATAGCATTATGTTTTAAAAAAATGTACATGCCTTAAGTAAAGTGTGACACAGAAACACAGAGTGAGCACGTGCTGTTGGAAAAATGGAGCCTATAGACTTGCTTGATGCAGGGTTGTCACAAACCTTCAGTTTATAAAAAAATGCAATATCTGCGACGTGCAGTAAAGCAAAGTGCAATGAAATGAGGTGTGCCTTTAATGGTTATCTAACATTACTTGATCTTAAGACAAAGTCCCATTATTTTTCCTATGGTCCTGCACCTACTCCAGTGTATTTCTTCACTATTATTTTGAAATAAAAGAGATTGTTTCAGTGTACCTGCTGTTAGCAGTTGAATGCTTTATTAATACTAAACCAAGTTTTTATTGAAAGGTGTATCAGCCAAGACTCTTCAGGTTGCAAACCAACCTAAATTGGCTTAAGTGATAAAAATGGAGCTTATTGGCTTTTGTAACTGAAAAGTCCTGGAAAGATTTTTGCTTCAGTCCTGGCTGGATGCAGGGGTTCAAATGGAACTAGGTGTCTGTCTCCTTACTGGGCTTTCCTCTATGTTGACTTTACTTTAGGTGGGCCTTTCCGTCTGGTGGCCTGAGGCAGCATCTTTTTGTTCCCCCAGCTCACTGCTTCCAGTGCAAAGAGCTTCTCTTTCCTACAAAAGTTCCAGAATTGACTGATTCTCTAGGCTTGGGTCAGGTACATGTGCCTGTCCCCGGTGGTCAGGGAGATGGTCACACTGGGTTAAGTGCCCATCCCTGGTGCTGAGCTATAGGGTCAGCTGCATGGAAGCCACTTGGATATGATTGAAATAAGAGGTTCCCAGGGAATATCAGAAAGAGTGGGGACCTATACCCAGTGGGCAAAAATAGCAGATATCTAATGCAGGAAGTTACAGAATTATTCTTTTGATATAGGCTGATGTCTGTTCAAATTTGTTTGAACATAAGAATAGAGGGTATTCTTAGATGGTTACAGGAAATCATTTGACATGTCATGAGAAACATAGGGTATTTGATTTATTCTAGCCTCAACAGTATTGTATTTCATGGGGCCTCCCACAGTAGCCCTAGATGTTTGAGATGTGTCTACAATGTAATGTGCTTTTGCCATTAGTCATGTTCACCAAATTCTTATGTAGGCCGTTGTTTGTGGTGTCATTTTGACAGAATGACATAAGTGACTTCTAGGTCTTCCATTCTTAGCAGGAAATGCCTTCTATTGGGCCTTATTCTGGCATACCAGCATTTTAGAATCCTAGTTGGCTGTCCACAAAAGTATGGTATGGCAGATGACATTTGAAATGTTGTCATGGTTCTACATCAAAATACTATAGGATGCCCTTAAAAGGAAAATACAGTGACCAACTCAATCTGGTGGAATAGCTGTTTATTTGGGGGGGGGTATTTTTATTCTGGTAATGTATATATTACCTAAAATCAATCTTTTAACCACTTCAAGTATACAATTCAGTGGTGGTAAATACATTCACAATATTGTGCTACCTTTAATACCATCCATTATCAAAGCTTATCCATTACCCCAGACAGAAGTTCTGTACCAATTCATCATAAACTCCCCATTCACCACCTGTATCCCTGTCCCTGATAACCTGTATTTTAATTCTGACTGTAAATTTGCATATTCTAATTGTTTTATGTAAGTGAGATCATATAATATTGGTCCTTTTGTGTCTAGCTTATTTTACTCAGTGTGATATCTTCAGGGTTCATCCATGTTATATGTATCAGAATAACATTCTTCTTTACAGCTGAATAATATTCCATTGCATGTACATACCACATTTTATATATCCATTCATCTGTTGATGGACACTTGGGTTGCTTCCCTCTTTTGGCAATTGTGAATAATGCCACTATGAACATTGGTGTGCAAATACTTGTTTGAGTCCCTGCTTTCAGTTCTATTGGGTATATACCTAGAAGTGAGATGGTGGGGACATATGATAATTCTATATTTAACTTTCTGAGGAACTGCCAAACTGTTTTCCACAGAGGTTGTACCATTTTACATTCCCACCAATCATGTGTGAGGGTTCTTATTTCTCCACATCCTCTCAGCACTTGTTATTCTCTGCTTTTAAAATAATAGCCATTCTAGTAGTTGTGCAGTTGTATCTCATTGCATATTTTGATTTGCATCTCCCTAATGGCTAATGATGTTGAGCATCTTTCTATGTGCTTTCTGGCCATTTGTATATCTTTGGAGAAATGTCTGTTCTGATTGGGTTGTTTGTCTTTTTGTTGTCAGTTATACATTTTCATACTCACTAGGTATGTTGACACCATTAGTCAAAGTACAGTTATCCACCCTAGGAAAGGAAGCAAATGGATGGTGGGTAGAATAACCTTAGGGAATTTATGTAGATGATGTTGTTAATAAAGGTGGAATTATTGTGCCTTGAGTCTGAGCCGGAGCCAATCCCTTTTCCTTTTTACGCAGCTCTTGCTTACTTGAAATTAGTTTCCTGTATAAAATGTTGCTTTTGTAAGTTTCTACTTTTAGTCTTTTCTAGTTGCATTTCCTGGCTTAGGCTTTTTTCTGAGTATAGCAGTTAAGTTTTCTTACTGGGAGGAAGCTGAAGTTAGGCACATACACACATACCACTTCCTTTTAAATCCTTTATACCTGGTGTTGTGGAATGGCTTCTGTGTTTACCAGGGCCAGGTGCTTCTGCATATTGTATTCAGCTGGCATCTGACAAATATTTATTGAGGTTTATTATGTGTAAAGCATTACATCATGTCCTCAAGAAGTTACAACAATTATATAAAACATAATATTTGCTACAAAATAGGTAGAGACAAAATGATTTGGGAATCTTTTACAGGGAGAGATCAATTTCCAGTCTGGGCACAGGGAAGACTTTGTAGAGGAGGTGGCATTGGAGAGGGGCCTTGAGGGGCAAGGTGTGGATATATCAAAGATGAGGGAGGACGACTCACCGATTAAGTTTTAAGAGTTTCAAAGAAAATTTATTTTACTTTAATGGCTTAATTCTTGTTCATAAATAAGCATTGTTGTTTGCTCTTTATTTCTTAATGTAGAACTCAAAGTGAGGAAAAAAACTGTGATTCTTACTATGAGAGAGTGTCAGCCAAGAGAATCCCTACTACCTGGCTAATTCCCTAGGGAGTAAACTCACTATTAGCCCTGAAACAAAGAACAGCCTTCAATAAAGATACTCATGAATCCGACTATTGAGGTTTTAGGAGCTGCATTCCATTTCTTTCATTGGAACATCAAAGGAACACCTTTACAGTGCCCTACTCAGCAATGTCTAGTTCTGTGCCATGCTCTTGCTCAACTAGTAGAAACTGGGCTAATGTAAAAGTAACAGCATAAATATTTCTAGAGTTCAGATAAAAAATAAAATTGTTTTAAATTCTTTTTCCTTTTGTCCTCCATAGAAAAGCCAGTTTGCATTGCCACCCTTCAATTCTGACCATTTATTCCACCATAGTGGGACCTGCTAGTGCTTGTGCTCCCCTCCCCCACACTCACCCAGCTTCTAAGCCAAGAAGTGTTCATTCATATGTGCAGAATGCATTTCAACAACGACCGTGAGGGATTTTCTTCTTAAGTATAGTCCAAAAAAAAAGTAAACTCTAGATCATAAATATACTAAAGAATCTCAGATTTTTGTTTGTTTGGTTCCTGTTTTTACCCCGTAATTATGGGTTATTAATTTAGGGCTGTGTATTAGAAGGAAAACAACACTACTGTCAATTAAAATAACATCTTAATAAATTGTTTTTCTGCTTCAGTGAATCAGATTGGCTGCCTGTGTGTTGGGCGTTTACTTTTATGTAATTTATTTTAGTTTTATAGAGTAACATAGTATTCATAGTTGCCATTAAACAATGACAACGACAGGTATTGGATAAAGCTTCTCTCGGGGCATGCTAAATTGTTGCCCCTCTCCTGTGTGTTCAGGGTGGACATACTCTGTCTCCACTGGCCTTGAAGTCAACCATCAAACAAAAATGTCTTTAACCCCTCCTCATCTAACCTGTTACAGACCCAGAGCCCTGCCAGAATCACTTGTTTTTTGGTCAGGCTTATCCTCTAAAAATTTTTCAGTTTTTAAAAAAAATCTAGTTTTGCAAATTATGTTTTCTTGATATGCAAATACTCATGCCTCAAAATAGCTTCATGCTCCTGTTTTGCTGTTGCTGTCCCTTCATAACGTTTGACAAGCCTGAGGCAGCACACACAGGTGCCCGGGTGCTGTGTGACCTCACATGATGTCAGTGCAGTGATCTTGGACAAGCCCCTGATTTACAACTGAAAATAGGACATTTCACAAAGTTTGTGACCTCTTCAAAGTCATCTGAAAGTTAGTATCAGGGCCACAGCTAGAACCAGTCCCCTGACTCCTCATTTCACAATGATAAATAGTAGGTTTTAAAGAGTTGCTAGTAGGGTTTTGATGAGGGAAGGGAGTATTATTTTTCTGGAATAGTTAGACCATGCCTGCTGCTTATAGCCATTTCTCTGTTACAGAGTTTAGCTGTCATAAGCTTCTTATCACTGAGATTTTCACTCTGTTGTTCTCCTTGAAGGCTTTTCATTTCCTAGTAATGATAGTATTTGAGTTTATTTTGTTTAAATCAATCCTTTAGAGAGTAAAATTGTGATCTACTCTAATTATGAAGTGTGTCGGCTGTTTTAGGAATGGGTTAATAGAACAGTAATTGGCACGTGGTAGTTGGGTCGTGAAGTGAAGAGGGCCAAGGGAGCCTCAGGAGGCGGAGGTTCAGGCATGCCCTGGCTGTGAACTAACAGTGCCTGTGACTTCTGGAGGGCAGAGATTTTGTCTTTTTATCTTTGCATTCCTAGTGCCAGTCTAGTTCATGGCACATGGTAAAGGACCGTCTTTGTTTGATGAATGAATAAATGAATTGAATTAACTTTCCTATGTCTTCAGGTTTTTCCATCTGTAAAAGACCAGTACCTATCTAGAGGATTAAATGTGATAAGAGATGTGAAAGCATTTTGGAACAGTCTGAGTACTATAGATACATAGATATCATTCCTTTAAGTTTTGAGAGGATTATTAGAGCAATGAATTAACTGAGGAGTAGACACTATCTCTTCAACAAGAGATAGTGTTCTTGAATTGAACATTTTTTTCCCTTGAAAGATTTTATCTTTTTATAGGAAATAGCACCAATAAACTGATTTTGTTGGTTTTCCTCTTACTTAGCTGAATTTTTAAAAGCGTTTCTTATAGTAACATTTTTTTTTTTCAGTGTGGTTATTGGGTAATGAAGACACAGCTTCCTGTAAGATCTTCCTGCAAAAATATTTTAAAGTTGATGAAAAGAATTCTTGCTTGCTTATTAAATAAACCTTTACAGATTCTTCCTGAAAGTCCACATTTTTCCCTTAGAATAGAGTTAGAAAGAAACACAGACAAGTGTCCCCATAGGAGCTTTCTTACAGCATAGGATTTGACAAGTGAGGACACCATTTTGATTTGTCTTACATACAAATCTGTCTGCTCTTAAAAGATTAATAGGGAATCAGAAAAATTAAGCTTACTGATTAGTAAAACAAATGAAAGTTTTGGTATAATGCACATCTACCCATATGTGTTTGGTAAGTTTTATTTTATATGTAAAATATGAACTGTAACAAGGAGTGTTTTTGTTTCTTTAGATGGGTAGCCTATGAAAACCCTGACTTCACAGGAGAACAGTATATACTGGATAAAGGCTTTTATAGCGGTTTTGAAGACTGGGGAGGCAAAAGTTGTAAGATCTTGTCTGTTCAACCCATATGTTTCGTAAGTAGTTTTATATTTTTGTATGATAGTATTTCACTGAATTTGGGGTTTCCTTAATATGTGCTTCTGGTTCATGTAATATGGATTGCTATAGAAAATATTCTGAGATTAGCTGTAATTGCTAATAGTCAGGAAAAATTTTTCAAAATGTTTACTCATTTCCTTTTCTCTTCCCTTTAAAAATCTTTAGGATTCCTTCACTGGCCCAAGCAGGCAAAATCAGGTAACTTAAAAAAATGGCCTTCCATTTAAAAGCTGAACTTATGTGTAAAATGTCAGAAATTTGGGATATTTTTATTAGTTTTACCCATTTTTATGCATGAATGCCTAATTGTGTTTTTAAAATAGGATTTAAGTTCACTTTAATGTTTGATAGCATTCTGACCTAGATCTAAATATTTCTTATAAAATGCACTTGTTATGTAAAGCTTAATTTTATATAATCAGAGCTCACATTAATACCCAAAGATTAATATTTCAAACAATAGCATATAGTTATTGTGTTAAATAGTAAAATAAAATTTCAAATATGCTGTGTCTGGATTAGACAAACATTTTTATATAGTCTCTCACTCAAGCTGTTTGCTGACTCTCTATAGCAACTTAAGTGTTACAGATGTTATTTAGGCTTTTTAATGGAAGTGGTCAGACAGCCATAATTATAGAGGCAGAGACACCACTGTAGCTTCCTTTATTGGCATATACAAGATTCTAGTAAGTCAGCAAGTATCCTTCATTGAAAGGGAGGAAAATTATACTACATGTTTCCAAAATATAGTTGACTATTAATATTGGAAGAGGTGAACAATTATTTTCAGCCACAATAAAGCTTTAAAATGGCCTCACAGCTTGTTATAACAGGTTGTTCTATAGAAAGCTACCTGTTCTATTGCTGGATTATCCTTTGATGTCTCTGAATTAAATTATTTAGTCAGGAATGGTGTAGCCAATGTGTTTCTAATTGATCATTAATATAGAAATAGAAAATTAAAGAATTTGTAAAATTTACAACAGTTTGCTGTAACAAGAATGAACAGGTCATGTTTGGGTCATCATTTCAAAGGCTGAATGAGTTAATGTGTTTAGGAAAATAATTCTATGTGTTTCCTTTTACTTTTTTCAAAGATTCACTTGTTTTCGGAATCACAGTTTCAAGGTCACAGTCAAAGTTTTGAAGAAACAGCAAGTCAAATTGATGATTCATTTTCTGCAAAGTCTTGCAAGGTTTTTGGAGGCAGGTAAGCAAAACAGACTAACAGAGCCTAATAATAGGAAAAATAGAATTCACACATCAGCAAGTATTCAGTGACACGTGTTAGGTGCTTGACAGTACGTGAAACCACCAAACATGCAAGGCCATCCTAGTTCTAAAGAAAGTTTTGCAGCATCTGAGTGCTGGACATCAGAGGACATGGAGATTAGTGTGGGCTGGAGAAGCTGACCTCCTTGTGTAATGGAATTCCTACCGGGTTCTGTACTCTCTGAGCCTGTACCATCCATCTGCAGAAGGAGAACTGGACTCTAGATAATCTCTACAGCACCCCTCAAGGGAGATTATTTTTTATAGGTAGAGGGGAATAGAATAGGCATTCTGGATGATAGGACCATGAAGAAAAGTGCACAGCTGGAGTGGACTTGACATGCGTGCTGATCCAGGAGCACACCAGCCAACTTAGTGGAGAGGTCTTTGTCCTGGGGAGAGGGAAGTTTGGACAAGGAGGGTGGGATCAGGTTGTGAAGGCTCCTTCTGAGCATATGGGTTTGGCTGGATGCTGCAGGAAAGACAAGGTGGTTGGACAGGCAACGAGCTCAACGTGCCAATCTGAAAGCAATATTTTGAAAAAGCTTCATTAGAGAGGGGGGCACCTGAGGTCAGGAAAACTTAGGGCACTATTAAAGCAGTCTGTGCCAGAGCTGATAAGGAATTGGTTCCAGCAATAATGATAATGCCTTTCATCATATAGTTTTTAATGGTCTAAATAGCACAATCATATTTAGCATTACAGAGTGGAAAAAAACACTGGCTTTGCATTCAAGTACATCGATTTACAGTAAAGCTTCACCCTGTATTAGCACACCCCTCCACCCCATCCCAGGTCCTCTTTATTCCCTACCCTGTTTCATTTATCACCACCAGGCACATAAATTTGTTGTTATTGTTGTTGCTCATTCATTGTCTGTCTCAATGCAGTATAAACTTGAAGAAAACAGTGATTTTGTTTTGTTCTCTGCTCTGTCTTCATCAATGGAAAAGTCCTAACACAATTAGTCCTCAATAAACATCTGTTGGATTAAAAAACCAAAAAAGTCTTCTAGGGAAGCCTGATAAATTATCACTATTTTATCAATAATGTTGAGGCCCAGGAGGCCAAGCGACTGGTATTTTGACTCCTGGCCCAGTGCAGAGGCACTGGAGACGAGGACAAAGAAGTGTGAGGGGAAATGTGGCGAAGGACATCAGTAGGCCTTGGTGACTGACTAGCTATGAAGGTTGAAGGATTATTCAGATACTATTCGAGGGGCTAAAGCTATGATGACTGGAAGAATGGTGACATGCCTGAGTGGGGCGAGGATGGCTGGAAGGTGGAGAAGTACAAATATGAGTAACTTCTTGGAGAAAGAAGTTTTAGTTCCCAAATGCAGAGTTAACTGACTTATTATAAATATTAGTTTGTCACAAGATGAAATGCAGTAAATATGTTCAGGTACTTCTGAGGAAAGAACAGTTAGCCATAAACATTGTGTTTATTTTATAGTGGGCTACCTGTAAAAATAAGACTTCTTGAATAGGAGTACTCACATTGGAAATTGTGTGTGTGTGTACTTTTTCTTACTGTAGCTGGGTTGCATATGATGGAGAAAATTTCACTGGTAATCAGTATGTATTGGAAGAAGGCCACTATCCTTGTGTCTCTGCAATGGGATGCCTGCCTGGAGCAACTTTCAGGTCTCTTCGGTTTATAGATGAGGTAAGTATGCCAGCATGAGTATAGAGGTATTGAATCATGTGGTTCATGAAGCTGAGGGTCAGAGCAAGGAAGCCAGCCAGTAGGACTTACTCAGAGCTTACAGTCTGAGGCAGAAAAATCAGTTGCTGCAAAGTTTTCCATCATGGCACTTTTTGGTCTCTGTTCTAGGTCTTTAACGTATAAAGTTTTTGTTTGCTTGTGTTCCCAGACTTCAGGTCGCAGCCATTGAGTTAGTCATGGTGCACCACAGTCATGGGCTGGGACCTGAATAGCCCTCTCCTATTTTGTTTTTTCCTATCTCATGCCTTGCCCCTACTTGCATTCCTCTCCCCTGCATAAGCACCTATTCTAATGTGTTTTGGATACAGCTTGAATGTTGTAAAATTTATGTTTTTAAAAATTTTATATAAAGGCTTTTAATTTATATAAATGGTATTATGCTATAGCTCTCATTGGTATAAACATCATTCAATACTTAAAATAAAAAACTTTAAGAGCTGTCCATTTTACTGTGTGCACATCTTGTTTATTGATTCTAATTGCTCCAAGTATTCCATCACTGTATTTTACTTATTGATTCTCATACGTGTATCCCTATGGACTGCAAGAGTTTCTTTGGGGATATGTATTAGAGTGGGCTTGCCAGGTCTCATGCACTGGATAAGTAGTTTCACTGAATCTGCCAGTCCCACCACCTTAAACTCCCTCTGGCAGTGCCTGAGGGCTTCTGTTCCCCACATCATTGCCATTACGGAGTATTCTTCCTAATTTTTGTCACTTTGATGGAATGGGTAAAGTATTATTTCATTGTGTTAATTTGTGTTCTCTATTAGTGTGGGTAGTAGCTCATATGCTTATTAGCCATTGGGGTTTCCTGTTCAGTGAATTGCCTATTTATATCATTTGCCCAATTCTCTATTCAGTTTCCTGTGTCTTTTTTTGTTGCTGTTCATTTGCAGAAATTCCTTAGAGTTTTAAAAATCTATTATTACCCTGGTGTTTTAGAGATTTACAATCAAATGACTTCTCCCAGTTTTTCACTAATCTAGATTATGAGGTACCATTTTGTGCTAACCCAGATCATAAGGTACCATTTTGAAACAGAAATCCTTCATGCTGATGTAGTCAAAGCAATAGTTAATAGGATAAAACTGTGAGAATGTTCAGATGTTAAAGTCTAGATGAGTCTGTGGTTTTGGAAAATTTTGTTAGTTTTTGGTAGCTGATTTCGCATAAAAAGCTTTAAATTTGTGTGTTGTTGATTTTAGTTTTAAAGGTAGGGAGAATATGTGTGGGTCCCATCCCTTCCTGCCTGTTTGGATAACTAAAATGTTGATCTTTCTTGAGATATGAAAATAGCAGCAGTAAACCACAGAATGATGTGGTAAGATTCATTAGCTTACGAGTATTAAAAAACTAAGACTTTGAGATTTAATATGCCTAGAATTCTAAAATCTATCTACAAGTAAATATTTGGAAAACAAACTTTTCAAATGCCTTCCCTCAGCTAGAATGTAGCATGTATGCTCATCACTCTTGACACTACATAGGTGATTTCCTTTTTAAGTTTTGATTACGATGAAATAAACATCTTACCCATATTGAGAATGTACATCTTAATTATGACTATTTTGAAATTGATTCTTGATATTAAACTTTACTGTTCAGAACATTTTTAGCATGCCATCTCAGAGAAAAGTACAAAGTAGTAATACTACTAGATTTTTATCTTGTTTCTTTCTTGTATGGTTTCCTTCTTGTAAGGTCTGTATAACCTCTGTCCTTGACCATACAAACCACCTCTATGCGCTAATCTGCATTGTTTGCTGATCTACAAAATCTTTTCTACACGTCAGGGCATATCATATAATTGAAGCAGCAAAGTGCCACACCCTTGCCAGAAAACTTTAAGCAGGTGAGGAAAGAATTGTAATCCCCAAATGTTTTTTTGATATATCATTTATGATCTTAGGAGTATTAGTATTAGACCTTAGTCTAGAATCATATCTTGAAAAAAACATAAATAAGCTGCTAAGTTTTTTATTCTTCTGAAAAAGTGGACTTCTGTGCTTTTGTCCTCCTTAAAATGGTTGGCAGTGAGCACTAGTGCACAGAATCATTGTCTTATTAACAATTAAAACAGAAAAAAAGGTACACACATACACAAAAAAACAAAACATTTGAAAAGACATGCAGGGGGAGGGTTGCTTGGTTAGGAAATACCACTGCACCACTGGGCACCAGGGACTGCCACAGCCCTCTGACCCTTGCCACTTCTGTCCATGGCTTTCCAGTCCCATCTTGTCCCAATAAAACCAGCTAATTTGGGAATAAACACCATTAGAAGTGCTGATATTCCAGGAATATACCCATTCCTTTGTGCCTGAGATTTTTTCTTTCTTTCTGCTTTATATCGCCCTGTCGAAAATTTCTATGCAATGGAAAAACTGCCTCTCTACAACCTTGCTCTTTTAGTTTTTTTCTTTTAGTTTAGGAGTATATAAACATTCAGACTTCCTGGCCAGGCCTTGTGATTTGTACTTGGAACAAGATGATTTTCAGATAAGTTCAAAATATTAATATAAATAAATAACAGAACATTAATTTTGCTCCTAAACAGGAATTTTCAGAACCGACAATTTTTCTTTTTGAAAGAGAAGACTTCAAAGGAAAAAAGATTGAACTTAATGCAGAAACGATTAATCTTCTATTCCTAGGATTCAACACACAGATCCGCTCTATTCAGATTATTGGTGGCATGTGAGTGAGTTACCTACAATAAATAGATATTTTGAAAAATTGAGTTTGATCAGATCACTCGCATTCTCTCCTACATTATCTTAAATGTAATGACACATAACTCCTTGCTTTCTGTAAGGCTTAGTAATTACAGAGCTTCAGAGTACATTTTTCCCAGTGGGAAAAGCCACGTGTAAAGAATGTTTTATCTCTTTAGCCAGATTTTTAGTTTCTTTAAGGTAAGAACTTTGTGGACACAAGCGCTGAGCAAATTTATTGAACACTCTTTTTACCCAATGAGAGAGAGAGAGAGAGAGAGAATTAATTTCTTCTTATCCCTTTGATTTTGGAGCTAAGGAGTAGGAGTTACCTTAGCTAGGGGTGACCAGCAGATGCTATGCAAATGACTAAAGGCCAACTTGGAAGGATTTTTCTCAACTTTGAATAATTTTTAAAGAGTTAAATAGAGAAATGAATAAGGACTATCAATGTGTAATATGTTTTTAAGAAAGTATTTTTTTTTCACTAACAAAAAAACAACAGGTATAGTCTATTTGTGTGCATCAAATGCTGGAGAATATAACTATTTAGAAATAATTATGGAACATTAGCATAATAGAATTATGGTTTTATTTTTCAACAGGCTTTAATAATGTCTTGTTTTTATGGCAAGATGGTTAAAATGATAACATTTTAAAGTCCCAGGATTAAAAGAATATATTTCCTTGATGTCTTAGTGCAGCAAGCATGCAGGGTTGTTGAGCTGCTCACATGCCAGTGTGTGTTTGCACCCATACTTCCTGGAATGGGGCGCCAGGCATGTCTGGGTGAATGAGACCTGAGGAAGGTTACTTTGGGTTTAAACAGACAACTATTGAATTTTTGATTTTTTAACTAACACTTGTGTATCTCTTACCATGTGTCAGGTAAATATTAACTATTTAAATAATTCAAAGAACTATTAATAAAATCAAAGATGTTTAATGAGAAGCTCACAGGAAAGACTGGGCTGTCCCACTAAAACACTTTCTGGTTCTCTGCCTTATTGGAGGAAAAAACCTTATATTTTTCTTGAAGAATATTTCTTTTTGGAACAAATACTCCTGTATCAAGAATTGCTATTTGTGAAGAAATGGCTGCTTTAAGTGTTTTAAAAAAATAAGACAGTTTCATTTTTTCTCTTATGTATATTTAAAGTATAAAGCTTAGTCAAGAAGTTGGAAGCATTTAAAAATAAATGTAATTGGACCCATTGTCCAATTACTTACCTACGGTACTTACTGTAGTTATGTACTTTTTCGTTTCAGATGGGTTACTTATGAATATGGCAATTACAGGGGTCGACAGTTTCTACTGTCACCAGCAGAAATACCTAATTGGTATGAATTCAGTGGTTGTCGCCAAATAGGTTCTCTACGACCTTTTGCTCAGGTACATATTTTTCTTCATGTTTTGAATAGATTCTTCTCTGAAAGTTTCTTTCTTGGTAAATGCAATGCAACTTATTTTCGAATTTAAGTTTGAAATCCCTCCTACTCCTCCCCAAATTTGAGCTCTGTTTCTGGTACTAAGAGGTCGTGGCTACAGGCTCCCTGCCCCAAGCACTTCTTTGAAATTTTGTCAAATTCTTCTCATTGAGAAAATACTAAAACCTCTTGAGATTCTTGGATATAGTAATTATCTCTAATCCTCACCTCACTTTGGATTCCGCACCTGAATCACTTGCAGGTCAATTCTAACAGTACAACTTGTATGTGACTATTGCTGGGGTTCTTGTCTTCCAGAAGCGGATTTATTTCAGACTTCGAAACAAAGCAACAGGGTTACTCATGTCAACCAATGGAAACTTAGAGGACTTGAAGCTTCTTAGAATACAGGTCATGGAGGACATTCGTGCTGATGATCAGATCTGGATATATCACAAAGGATGCATCAAATGTAGGGTGAGCTTTTAGAATTAAGCAAGGTCTAAATCCCTTTGCTAGCAAGTGACTCATCCTGTAACATTTTTTTGATCTTCAAGTAGATCCTATTTCACAATTCCTAGAACATTTTTGAAATATGTTTGAAATTTTTTCATGAAAGTATTTCTTAGCTCTGATGGAACCAGTCTAGAAACTTAAATGGGAGGTAAGTCTAGCACTGATCCAAGATAGAATATCTATACCTGATTCTTGTATAGTAATAGTAATAGAAAAAGGAAGTGTCTAGATTACTCTCCCTCTTTTCTTTTTTTTTTTTTTTTTTTTTAATCGGGAGGTACCGGGGATCGAACCCCGGTCTCTCCATATGGTAGACGGATGCCGAACCTCTTGAGCCACATCCGTTTCCCTCTCCCTCTTTTCTTAATCTAATTGTTACAGACATAAGGTATAAACCCTGGCACTACCAACAAAAATCACTCTGTTTCTCTTTTGGAGAACCTCACAGCCTAGGATGAAGGGTAGAGAGACGCCACCTGTATACAACACGCTCCATTTCCATTGTCACAGCTTGTAAAATGGAAAAATGGCCCCGTCTTCCTTTCACATCATACCTGCCCTAAGAGTCATTTAAAAGCTGAAGGTAGTCATTTTATGAGAGAAACCCATGCTTCTATTGTAGATTTTCTTTTGTACTCCTTGATTTTATTGGCTTGACTGTTCCTGAATTTTTTAAAAAAAACGTGGTGCCCGATGAGTCAGCAGAAGGCAATCAGGGAAAGGGAGCACGACTTGTTAATTGGGTCTGTTGTGCTGGAGGGAGAATCATCTTTTCAGTAAACAGAAGGACTGTTTAGACATGCATAGAAGAACTAGCAGGAGAAACAGAAACAGCTCTAATACAGAAACATAAAAGTGACTAACAGCTACCTTTGAATTATGGTAAACAATTCAAATGGTACCTTTCAGTAATTATTTCTAACAGACATTTTAGTGACGTTATAAACAACTTCGAATTCAGTAGGTCAGTGAGAAAATGTCAAGTAGCCTAGGTTGCCCACAATCCAGAGGGTATAGAATAATACTTTTTTTTTTTTGTATATGTCAATGCCCCATGATGTTCATACATTTTTTAACTGAAGATAAATGTGCTTCATAGAAGAACCCATCCCTCTAGTGAGTTTGTCTTTTCTTTCTTTTTGTAGTATGATAGGATGCCTTTTTAGAAAATTTTAAGACTTTGCTTATGAAGGGACAGACAAGAGAAGCTAATAAATGTAATTTCAAGTTTTTAAAATGAGAAAATACTTTTAGCCACTCCAATGCTATAATTGTCTTCAAAACTAGAGGTGCCGTCATGCATTGGAGTGGGCAGAGGTGGATGTGTTGGGGAGATTTAGCTACAGACTCGGCCTCAGATCATGGTCACTTTTTTTTTTCCCCCCAGTACGGGAGCTGGGGATTGAACCTGCGACCTCGTATGTGGAAAGCTGGTGCTCAACCACTGAGCCACATTGGCTCCCCTGAGTTGATTTTTTTCATTTGTTTGCTTAGTTTTTTTTTTGTTTTGTTTTTAGGAGGCACCGGGAACTGAACCTGGGACCTCCCATGTGGGAAGCAGGTGCTCAACCACTTGAGCCACATCTGCTCCCCCATGGTCACTTCTGAGACAGGAAAATAACATGATGGGCTTCCCTTACTAGTAAGATAGAGAATATCACAAAGGGCAGATGTTTCTTAAAAATGGAAAGGTATTGAGAACTTTTCCTGTACTCAGGTTATCTGAAGTAAAGGGCATAAATATTTGTTGTCTGATTCCAGTTACCATGGCTAAAAACTGAAATGTCTCATGTGGGCTAAATGAAGCTAGGAACCAAGATACTTTGAAAAGTCAGTTTAAACAGGGAATAACTACTCTGAGATTTAAATGTTTATCTATTTCTAAGATACATTCTTCTCCACTAAGCAGATAGCAGAAGACTGCTGCCTGACGATCGTGGGCAGCCTTGTAACGTCAGGCTCTAAGCTGGGCCTGGCCCTCAGCCAGAATGCCGACAGTCAGTTCTGGAGCATGAAGTCAGACGGCAGGATCTACAGCAAGCTGAAGCCAAATTTAGTTTTAGATATCAAAGGTAAGAACCATTTCCTTTATTTTCTTTATTTTAATATGTCTGTCTTTGGTCAACTTAAAATACATTCTTCACTTTTGAAAATAAAGTATGTTGTTAATAATAGTAATAGAGCCCTTCCTGTGTGCCCTGCACTCACTGTGCTAAGCACTTTATGTATATTCTCTCATGTAATGGGGGATCTGTGTTATCCACCCCCTAGCCCCACCCCATCCCATTTTAGAGCCAAAGAAACCAAGGCTCAGAGGGGTTAATCACTTGGCCGTGATCTCACACCCAGAAGTGCTAAGCTGGAATCTGGACGTGGGCTGACTTCAAACCATTTGTTTTATTATAACAGTGTTAGAATAAAAATCATAAGCTAAAAGATTGTTATCCTGCTTAGTTTGTATAGTTGATGATTCTCATGTATGTACATGTAACCTTTCATTGGAAAAATCTTCGAGGCATTAAACAACACAGCCAAGGTTTCAATTGAACACGAGTTCAAATCAAGTTAATCCAGAGCAAACTGGTTGTCCCTGGGGAAGAACAAACTAGTTTATGCCAGTGGCCCTCAAACTTACTCTGCAGCAGAATCACCTGGAGGGCCAGTTGAAACAGCTTTCTGGACTCCACCCTCAGATTCTGATTCAGTAGGCTCAGGAGGTCTGGGGTGTGGCCTGAGAATAGTATTTGTGACAAGTTCCCAGGTGGTGCTGATGCTGCGGTCTGGGGACCACACTTGGAGAACCACTGGTAATGGTTTAAAAACAACATAAAACAAGACAAAATGAACTGACCTTCCAGCACAGCCATTGGAATTCAGTGACCTGTTGTTACTGCTGATAAGCAGCTGAAGATGGTGTGTTCTATTCATGCCTCCTGGGATAATTTTGTTTTAAATTATTAATGGACACTTTTCTATTCCCTATCAAGAAAGCCAGCATGATCGTGTTTTGTAAATGTAGTGAAATGTTGATAACGTAATCCTGCTAGAGCACATATTTCATTTTAAATCATTACTAGAAAGTGGGCTTAATTTTACTTTAATCAGGATGCTGTATTAAGACGTAGGGGTAAAGAAACAGCTGTAAGCTGGTTTTAAATAACTCTTCTGGATAGTGGAGAATAAGCCTGAACATTTGCACCAGGGGCTTTGGAAACTGTCACTTTGGATGATCTCCCAGGGGTGGAGCAGCCAACATGCTCAACCATGCGCTTACAATTCAGAAGCTCTGAGAAACTGGAAAGGTGCTCAGAGGCACTCATGGAAATTTAAGGAAGGCAAAGCAGAGCACCACAATTGTGGAGCATAAACTAAGCTATGTAACTACAGACTGGGAGGGAACCAAAAACCATACATTATATGAAAAGCATGAACCTCAGATATAAGAAAATAAATGCAATGTTCAGAAAATGGATGGTAATATCCTTCACCTTGAATTTGGCACAGATTTGTCATTACGTATAGACAGGTAATATGCCCACTTTACAGATGATCGGTCTGAGGTTCACTCTAAGACCCCTTCCTAAAATGCCTTATAAATTAGTTGAGTGCCTCTTGGGTAAGCACGAGATCCTAGCAGTTTGTAATAGGATAGCTGCAATAGTCAATTTCTTGTTAAACTGAATTTAACTGCCTTTCAGAATGTGGGAGAATGATGCCATCTTGTGGAGATCAGAGAGCAGGGCCACACATTACACATAACATGCAAAGGCAATACGAATACATCTCTCCTCTGGTGCACTTAATAGGAGACTATGGTTTTCATTAGCTACAACTGTTGGACCATTTGTTACCTATTTAGATTGTCGTTAGATTTATTAGGTTTCATATCTTCCCTCTAACCTAGCTCCTGGTGTTTGGGGAACGAGTTGTTTTGGTAGACATTCACACATTAGTCCTTTACCAGACCACAACAGTGGAGGCTGATTCATGCTAACTTTAAAGAACATCATAAGTCTGGATGATTTGAATTCTGTCCAAAGGCAGGAAGATGAATCATTTCTCAAGAACATTTCTAGTTTTCATGATTCTACTTAGAATTATGATGTAATAAATACAAAAAAGCATTTAAAATACTATAATCTGAAGATTGAAAAAAAAGATATTGTGATCTTAAGATACTTTCTGAAATCTCGGAGTATAGTGTGTGATTGTGTGTGTCTGTGTGACAGGAAGGGGGCAGGTTCTAGTGGGGGCAACTTTTTCTTCCCACTGCAGGAAAGGCCCCTGAATTCTCTACTGCACTTAGCTGTGCGGAGACTCTAGCTGATCTATGATAAACCAGTTTCTTACAAGAGGAACCTAAGAGATGACTTCCTTCCCCAGCTGCCTAGATCTACTGTATAAGTTTTTAGACCTTCTGATATTTTGTAAATGCTTTAATGTAGAATAAGAATGTTTATTGTTCTTGGCCTGAAGGTAAGGCATTTCAATAGCATTTATGCTTACCTTGCATCTAGATGAAAAAATTTTTATTTTGATGGGGTCTTTGCTGATAATAACCATAAGGCAGAGACTTAAGGTTTCTTTTGTTAGTAATACTTTTCCATTGAAAGGTGAAGCAGTGAGGCTATTTTTGACACTAAAATATCTGAAATATCCAGTGAGCACCCTTGAAAAATCTTAGTCCTACTAGTAAAAGGGAATTTATGGAGACCATGATACTAGTACAATGAAACTCAGCAGCTTAAATACTATGACTTTTTGTACACCAAAGCCTGGGAGTTCCAGGAGTGAAGCGCTACCCTGTCCATTTTCACATTTCTAGGTGCCATTCAAACATCCTCTTTGATCTAATACAGGCTTGTTGTTCATGCCAGAAATGTCCTTCCTGACATCATACAGGATTAGGACCTCTCCACTACTCCCAGGTCTGCCTGCTTTTCCCTCCCTGCTACATCAAATCCATGATCTCACCACTGAACATATTTTACAATCTCATTGCTCCTTCTCTGTTGCCCCCACTTTCAGACATATTAAGCCTAATTGTGGGTTCACTTTTAAGAACAATAGAAAAAGAGCTCCATGAGGCCGGATCTCTGTGTGACGGGATATTAACAGACTAACCTGCAGCAGCACGACCCTTTCACCCCATGGGCGCCCTTCAGGGTCTTCCTTCTGGCTTTGTTTCCTTGAAGCACACAGACATCTCCAAGACTAGTCATGCTGGTCATCATGGGCACATTTCCTTTGATGATTTTCCTTTTCTTTCAGGAGGTGCACAGTATGATCAAAATCATATTATCCTCAACACTGTCAGCAAAGAGAAGTTATCCCAAGTGTGGGAAGCCATGGTCCTCTAAACCTGAAAAGTGAGTACAGGAGGAATCTTTCCGGAGGTCTTTCCAGTCACTTTAAAAAAAAAAAAAAAAAAAGAGCAATGCTTGGAAGAGCCAAGAGGAAAAGATGGATCTACTACTTCTTCAATAATTCCAAATTCAGTCTTGAAGTTATCCTGCCATGACCAGGAGAACTGTCACATATTTTCAACAGATTATAATAGTTTTAAACCAAAAATTTGTCCTTTTCTCATTCTTGCCTTTCATTTCCTTTCAGTAGCTACTTAAAACATGTTACCTCATTAGCAGCTTTGGGGTGTTTATAAAAATAGTTACATCAAGACTTCAAAACTATATACATTTTAAATTCTTTCCAAACATAGCAACAGGAGAGAATATGAACAAATTTACCAACCTTGGGGACCTACAAATCCCTTACATTTTAAAAGGGAAGGATAAAAGCTTAAGCTTGTAATGTAGAAGACTGTTTAGCATCTGAGAAGAAATACTTTATTAGGTTTTTAATTTTGGTTCATGACCTTATGTTTTCTAAAATCATTAATTATGCTGTACAGTATGGTCAGGGTATGCAGACATTTTAAGGAACTAAATAATATGAACAAAATACTATATTTCAGTTAATATTAAAAATTAGTGAATTTTAAGATTGCTTGTCCATGTCTGCTAAGATTTATTAGCAGGATCTGGGTGATTTTAATTCACCCGTGGGCTGCCCTAGAATGTCACTAATGAGGATTAAGTCCTCTCTTACAGATGCTACTGGAACAGTATTACTGTGACGTAATGTATTAGCCCATCCTTCCTCATCTACAACCAGTGCTGAATCCATGTTATGCAATCCTTCGTCAAACTTGGGTCTTTTAGCCTCAGTTCCGGCTCTCCTCTCCACTTCATTGGCACAAGGACCATGCGGGGCTGCCCTCCCTGCATCGTTCTACAGCTGTGCTCCTGGGCAAGCCTGCTGGCGGGACAGCGTTAAGACTGAGGCACTCCAGCCCTCGCGACACTTCTTGTAGCAAAATCAAGAGGTGTGGATGGCCAAGAGTGACCAGCAATTTCTTCAGAAAAAGAAAATAGACCTTTAAGGGATGTTTTTGGTCAAATCTTAAGAACTCTGAAAGTTCTAAAATGCAGCATTTCAAGAATGAAAACTGGAAATATTTAGCTGCTAACAATATACTGGCCTACATTGTACCATTCAGACAGTGGGTTCTGCTTAAGGAACATTCCTTAAGTACATTCTTCCCCTTTGGTCCTCATTTTGTTGTCCTCTTCACTGGTGGTCTTTCATGGGTAGAGAAAGTCTTCTTCCTTTCTCATCAGTTTAAGTGTGTTTCCAATTCTAACATTCTGGTTCTCTCTGGAGTCTGTGCTAGGCAATTATGGTCATCAGAACAGTTTATCTTCAGTTTCAAAGTTGATGACATTTGCATTGGTACCAGAGCAGTCAACATGTCTGTCTTGTTCTTGGTGTATAGCTCTGATGTTTAGGCCTTTTGTACCTATCATTACAATATGGTGGGGGTAAGACATTTTGTAATAGCCTGTGTTGAATTTATCACATGAATAAACTTGTTTCTGGTTAACTGTACTCATGAAATCTGATAGTCCATTCAGTAGCCCTCATAGAACACTTCAAAGAGTCAGGGGCAGATTAGAAACAAATGTCTTACCAGTTAGAACAAGGCAGATTTGACGGGTGCTGGATCAAGAGCAGGGAAAGTTTCAATGACCACTTTTTTTCTGGACTCAAGAGCGAAAGGGTACATTCCACTTTACTGGGCCTGCACATGAGGGTAAATGAGCGCCTGCCTCATCTACCCCTCCTCCCCAAGTTTTTTTTTTTTTTTTTTTTAACTCTCACTGGAGCTGAGATTGTTCCAGATGGAAGTCAAGAGCAGCTGGTATATACAAGTAGAAAAACATTTTTTTTTCTTAAGTTTGTACTGCTGAGACCAGCAGTTCTCCCCCAAAGCCCACATCCAACATCCTACCAAACAAGTATCTGATGGGGATAAACCAAGTAGAAAGTTACAAATGAAGTCTATACCAAAGCTAGAAATGAGTATCTAAGGTACAGTAATGGGAGTGAGTGAACAGGACAGAAAGAACACTTACCTTAGACCAGGGGTTAAGAATCTTTTCAGGGGTCTGTGAGCTTGAATTAAAAATTCAAAAAACCATTATTCTTGTGGGGAAGTGTTGGTGTGAGTGTGATATGTTTATTAAATAATACACAGTATAGTGTGGACTTAGTAAGGGGTCCATGGTTTTCACCTGACTGGCAAATTGGTCCATGGAACAAAAAAGGTTAAGAACCCCTGGCTTAGAAGAATGAGGGGACACAGACTGGAGATACGAAGAGCACACCACACTGGTATATTGGCAAGATGCCTAAACGGAAGCATTTGAGGTCAGAAAGGAGAACTTTAAGCCTTATTGGAATGGTTCTGATTTTCACGGAAGAGCACTGAGAGAAACATGTTTCAGTCGTTGAAAGCTTGAAGCCCAGCCCCTGTGCAAAATGTTGAAACTTTAGCCTTACCTTTCAATATTAAAAGAGTGAAAAAAGGAATCCCTGGCCAGATCTTTACAAATGACTCTAAAAGATTCAGAATTTCAAAGGCTGTTAGGACATTTGGAGGAATAAAAGCAAAGAAAAATTTTGGCCAGTTAGAAGACTACTCATTGATTAATTCAGGGAACTAGCTTTAAGTAAGCTTGTCATGCCACCATCTACCCACAACCCCAAAGTTTTAGTATCTCAAATATTAATAGAGTTTGAGCTATAAGCAACTCTAACTTTGATAGACTAATGCTGATTTTTTGTATCATGTTTTATTTACTCGTGCTAACCTGAAACTGCTCAACAGATAGAATGCATGAATGTGTCAGGGGCAGAAGTTACACCAAAAAGCACTTTGGGCAGGGCAGGGTGATGAGCAGGGTGATGTGCAGGGTGGTGAGCTATAAGAGCAATCTCCATGCTCGGTTCAGAAGATAGAAAATGACTGGCAAAGAGGTGTTTTTTTTTTGTTTTGTTTTGTTTTAAATTTACATCATAGAATTTATCATCTAATCTGGGAAAAATATTTGGAGAAGGATGGCTAGAGAAAAGTTTGGGCCCAAAGGCTGACACCAAATAAGAGAGTCGGCAATCACTAAACTGAGTATTTATTTAAACTACATTAATTACGGTCTTTCCTCTTGCATGTCCTCTTTCTACCTTCAGGAAGGCTTCTGGAACTTTAGAAAAAGGGAAGGTTTGTTCAATAACCGGCTGGATCTGTAAGACACAAGAAGAGATTAACTGGTTAACTGGTGGATAAAAAAAAAGTACATCTTTCAAAGCAGATAACTTCTATAATTAGTTTCTTTAAATCACTGCTCAAGGCCAGTCTCCTTGGGTCTGTCCCCTGTACCCACGCCATGCCTGCTGTACCACTCCTGACTGCTCCAGCCTCACCTCACCTCTCGCTGAGGCAGCCAACTTGAGCACTGCTTTCTCCTACCTAGACCCCTCCAAGAGCTCCCACCAAGCCGGGCATTGCAAGGCCACCTCTATCAGGACCTCAGCCCTTGAGTGGGCTCTACATGTCACCAAAATGGTTTACTTATTCTCTGAACATGTTATGCTTGTGCCTCTGTGCATACAAGATGATCAGCCCAGAAAGCCTTCCCCTCTGAAGACTCTACCACCCTTCCAGCCCATGTCTCACACCCTTTCTGACCCCCTACTGCTCCCCCTCTGAAGCACTCCAGGGCCACGTGGTTCTCATCATAGCTGCTGTCCCCAGCTGAGTACTTGGCTTAGCCACCTGTTGTATATGGTAAATACCAAAGGGGGTGTGGCATCCCAAAGTCCTTGCTGAATGCAGCTCTGTGGCCCCCTCACAGAAAATGCACAGAATAAGGACTTAAAAAATAAAAAAATTGTTAAATGTTTGGCATATCTACTGAACCAGAGCTTAAAGTACTCATGGAATAGACCGCCTCTTCTGTATTCCCCATAACACCCGACACAATACTAGTACATAGCAGGAGCTTAAAAAAATAGCACTTAGGTGAAAACCAGTAAAATAATTGGCAAGCAAGTGTCTTCTGTGGGCTCTCTGGGCTTCAACCGACCTTGTTTCAGACTGGAGCTGCTAAACAGCAGAGTTTAAAAGTTACAGGAAAGCCAGGTCCTAAAATGCTTGAGTGCTGCTTGTTCTTTGTACTATATCATTAGTATGACCAGCACCCTCCTTCCAAAATTAGGTCCCAGCAAAAACCCCCTTCCTATTAAAAAATCCTAATGAACTCTTCATTTTCAAAACTTCAAACAAAAATCAGTAATTATCCATTTGGTATTTCAGTTGCCTGCCTCCCATAGCTGCCACTGGCAGGAATAAATTGTCAGAAGGCATAAACCAACTCATACATCTTATGGCCCCTTATCTTTTACAAGAGGAAGAAGTGCATAAGTATGACTCTTTGTTCTTGTGGTGATGTTCAGATGCATCTGATGCACTTTCCTCTTGTGTGACTCTCGCAGCAAGCCACCAGGAGAGCATCTCAGACTCCAAAAGACCTCTTCTCCAAAGAGCTGAGAATTCTGTGTGTGCCTACAAACCACAGTGAGCTCATACTAAAAGTAATAGCTAGCACATATTGTCCTCGCAGTGTGCCAGGCACTGTTATAGGGCTCTCTATATTTTACTCCATTTAATCACCACAACCACCTTAGGAAAGAGGTACTATTGTTATTGCCGTTTTGAAATTAAGACGAAATTAAGGCACAGAGTTCAATTGCCCAATGTTACACAACTGCTAGGTGGGAAGGAGGGATTCGATCTGGCACCGGAAGTCTGTGCTCTCAGCACTGTGCATGAAGCCTTCCATATATCATCTGCTGCTTTTGATGCTCACCCCTAAAATCTCCATCTTGGCCTGCCTCCCATGTGCTGAGAAACTGTGCCCTACGGCTTCAAGCTGCAGGTGACATGGTACTTGTGCTACCACTCCACCTGCCCCCAAGGAGGACATCGCTGATTCATATCCATGGACCTCCCCAGAAAGCAAAGCAGGCCCTCAGAATCCTCCTCAACTCCACAGTCACCACTATTAACTGAGCTGAGCTTGTTATAGCAGGGGTTCTTAACCAGGGGGTCATGAGCTTGAATTGGAAAAAAAAATCAACTTATCTTTATTTTCTCTGACCTCTAACTGAAGTCTAGCATTTCTTTCACTTATGAATGTATGCAATAAATAATTACAGTAGAATTCATTCCACCCGACTGGCAAAGGGGTCCATGGAATAAAAAACGTTAAGAACCCCTGTGTTAGGGGAAACCTATTTGCCTTGTCTGGTAAGAGAATGGAATCCATTAAAAGCTGTTTCCTGTATGGACCACATGAAACCCACTGAACCCACCACTCTCTTTAAAGCCCTGGGACACTGTTTTTGGATGCGGATTACTTGAAAAGGGATCATATGCATGCATGCTTACCTACTCCTCCCAACCACCTAGAACAACTAAATCAGAATCTTGAAATGAGCTTCCCAGGCAATTTTTATGCACACTAAAGTGGGAATGACTGCAGCCTGTTGCCTTGTTCCTCAGGTCCCTGACTTTCATATGCATATTCATTCATTCCACAAAGACTAAATGTCTGCCTTCCAAGTGCCAGGCACCATTCCCGAGCAGGTGCACCAAACTGGCACCTGTGAGATCAAGCAAGAAAAGAAAGGAGGCAAGAGTAGCAACTCGTTGCTGAGCATCTGACACTACAAAACCAGCACAGCAGTGGTATTACCAGGGGTCAGAAAGGAGCCACCTGCTCAACTCGAGAATGAACTGCCTAAGCTCAGCTGGACTGGCAATGCTCACTTTAAAACTCTGATCAGAAACCCAGCTCCTGAACTGATGACACAGGCACTCTGCAGTTACTGCCCACTTTAATCTGGATGGTCGGGCCTATTGTGGCGTGTAACCCCCAAGGGCTGACGGTGGCATAATGACTTATTCAGCTATTCCTGTAAGTGACAATGAAAAAAAGGGCTTTCGATTAGCAGGCAGGCAAATGCCACTGCTGGCTGAATATGTGACAGCAAATGGAGATTAACTGGACAATGAGACAATGTCTACTTACAGCCTCACATCAGACCTAGATTGCTTGTTTGTTAAAGACAAAGCAATCAGTGTTAAAATCCAGAGGGGAGAGAAAGGTTACTTACAGAGAAGTGGTGGCCCAACTTATGTGATGACGTTGCTATCGTCCACCTAGCACAGGGAGCCTGTCCTAACGCCAGCTCAACACCACACTTCCCGCCACAGACAGGGCAGGCTTGCCACCGACCAGGAGATGGCCCCAGCAGCAGCCCTCATTTCAGTCGTGAACCCAAATGCAAGAACGGGGTGTTCTGCTTGTGCCTCACCACCTTAAAGGAAGGCTGTACAGAGCTGGGCCCCAGGAGGGGGCACCTGCCACCCTGACAGCCCTTCCCTGAGAACACAGGACAATGGGGCCTCAATCTTCCTGGATGCGGCCTGGGAATACTGCTGCGTAGCAGTCACTGGGAAAGCCTCCTTCCCTCTGAGGCAGGAGCTCTACTACCTTTTGAGGGAAAGAGTAAAGAAAATCTCTCTCAGCAGAACAGCAAGGGAGGGCTAGGTGGAGATACCATCTCAGCATGCATGGCATGCATTTTCCCAGTGAGAAGCACAGAAGAGTAGAGCTAAAAGGATATTAAATAGGAGTGAGCCTGCTTTGACAGGTGAGGAAACCAAAGCCCAAGTGGTTAAGTGACAGGTGCAAGGTCAGAGCTACCAGCAGCAGTGAAAATTAGGATCTAGGTCTCCTGATTTCATTCCTGCATGGCATGGAGACAGCTTGGGGGAAGGGGAAGCCCTGAATCACAGTCTTCCCCACCTCTTTCCCCAGACCCTTTGCCTCATTCTCCAGTGGGCAAGGAAGTGGCAGATCTCAGAGGCTGGGGCAATGTGCAGAGACTAACAGATGACAGACCCAAAGGGAGACCTAAGGTATGAGTCCATGTGGACAGGGACCAGGGGAGGGGTGGCAGAAGCCCAGTTCCAGCACCACCTCTTGGAGAGGTATGCTGCTGACCTCTGTAACAGGTTCAATATATCCAGGGTAGGGGGGGGGAGAAGAGGATTTAAACTAGGACATAAGAAGAGACCAAAGAAAGAGGTGAGTTTTGTGCAGATTTGCCATTGCTGAGGAACTGCCTGTCCCCAGATGGAAAATTCAACCCTGGAAGACAGGTGCTAAGAGCATGGTGGTGCTTTGCAAGGGAATATATGCACCCCATTCTGGAAAACATCCAGGACCAGTCTCTAGGTCGCCAGGAAAAAGACTCTCATTCCAACTAGAAGGTGAGAGAGGAAAGTTGATAAACATTTCCCTAGAAAAAAAACTTGAGAAGCATCAGAATAATTTCAGTAGCATGACGGCAATGAGATTCATGAAATATATACCACATCATGGCAAGGTAATCCTCTTCTGGTGGCCCTAGGAATTTAGCCCCTATTCATTACATTCTTCCTATGAAGAAAATATCCAGTTGCAACTAAGGAATTTAAGTTTTGGAATGTAAGTCATTACATTCTAAATTAGGGCCTGGTCATTCAAGAAGTCACTGACTGCCCAATTCATCACATTTTTCTCTCAAGCTACACTGTCCAATCTGGTAGCCTCTAGTCACATGTGGCTATTAAAATTGAAATTAACCAAAAGTAAATAAAACAAAAAATTCAGTCCCTCAGTTGCACTAGCACATGTCAAGTGCTCAATAGCCACATGTAGCTAGTGGCTGCCACACTGGACAGAGCAGACAGAGCCACATCCATCACTGCAGAAGGTTGTCATCGACAGTGCTGCTGGGAAGGCAGCCCAGTGTGGCCAACACATCTCTCTTCACCCTACTGGGTGAAGCAGAGTGGCAGTGGACCCTCCCCTCAGTAAATGTGCACTGAAGTGAATTCAGATAAGTTACATAGAAGGGATTCTCATGTTGTCTAGAACAAAGAAATAAACCAAGAAATCTTTATCACTGCTCAGCCAGCTTGGCTGGCCACCTAGGGTCTTGACGAGACCTGGAGACTTTAAGCACATGACCTCAGATGGCTTTAATACTTACAAGGAGGATACATGTGTGCAAATGTACACACTCAAAAAGACTAAGTACAAAGGAAAATCGCCCTCCCATGCTTGATTCCTAGCCATCCAGTTCCCCTCCTCAGGGGCAGTCAATATTCCAAGTTTCTTGCCTATCCTTGTGAGACAGTCTAGACACTGTGGTGGGCAGAATAATGGCCCCAAAGATATCCATGTCCTAATCCTCTGCATTTGTGACTATGTTACCGTACTTGGCAAAACAGACTTTGCAGATGCGATTAAGGCAGAGCCCGAGACAGGGAGATTGTCCTGGGTTATCTGTGTGGGCCCGACAGGATCATGAGGGTCCTTATAAGGGAGACACAGGAAGGTAAGAGTCAGCGAAGAAGATGTGACAATGGAAGTAGAGGTCAGAGATGTGGGGCCATAAGCCAAGGAAGGCAGGTGGCCTTTACAGCCCTGTCCTCCCATTTTGGATTTCTGATCTCTAGAACTGTAAGAAAATAAATATGTGTTGTTCTAAGCCACTAATAGAAAACCAACACACGTATATATAAACAAATATGTATAAATATTTTCCTCCAAAGCATGTTCTTATCAGTAGTTGACTGTGGTCTGAAATATCGCCTGTCTCTTTCCTCTCAGTCCTAAAAGATATTGAGAAATAAGAGAGGATTTTGTAGATAGAATTCACCTCCACCAATTGAATGCTTGGGTGAGTATTTTAGTTAAGCAGAAAAGAACAGGTTTGTGTGTGGGGTTTAGTACTTAACTATCACTACCTAGATGTTAAAGAAAGGCAGCAAGGTATGGTGGAAAAAATTGTCCTATGTGAGGAGACCTGGGCTCTGCCTGGCTGTGTGATCCTGAGCAAGTCATTTAATCTCTTAGGGCCCCTGTCTCCTCCAATGTGACATAATGGCAAGGTGGGGGTGGGAAGAGGTGAGGACAGTGAACTAGACAAGTGCTAGGTTCTTCTATTTCAAATCAGTACCTAACTGAAGTATCCTTGGCTTGAGTATAATTTTTGCTATGGCCTCCCCAGCCCCCACTAGAACGTATGTTACATAGTGTAAAAACAGGAAATGTTTACTGTGCTTAGTAGTAAATGCCAATAAACTGTTTGTAGGCACAATTTCAGTAGCAGCCCATTTACACTCAACGTGCTAATTATAACTAATTCTTTCTGAGACTGCCCGGAACAGCTGTTTTCAAATTGGTGCCTTGGCTCTGCAGAGCAGCTGCAGGGAAAGAGAAGGAACATCCGAAGGGGAGGCCATCCCGTTGTCATGGCAGCCAGCAGAGCAACTCTTCCCCTGCCAGTTCTATAAACTGGTGGGTGGGCGGGTGGGTGGGGGCTGGCAGGAATGGGCTTCACTGTTAAAAAAATAATAATAATAACCACTAGTCTAAGATAAGGATCTTTTTCTGTAAAGGCTAGATAGGAAATACTTCAGACTTTGTGAACCACACATGATATCTATGTTCTTCTCTGGGCAATTTTTAATTTTTTAACAATTTTTTAAAGTGTAAAAACCATTCTTAGAAAACTGGCTTCACCCTGGATTGGGCCTGCTAGCCACAGTTTGCCAACCTGGTCTAAGACAAAATGAAAATGCTCTACAATCATTGTAAAATTCAGACTGAAATTGTGCCTATAAAAAGTGCCTACCTACTGTGTGCAACAAAAGTCTTCATGATGATAGCATGTGAAAACAATGACTGAGTCTGGCTTACTAGGAGCAATGAATGGGGACGTTCCCACATACTTCTGAAATTTCAGCTCCTTATCACTCTTGGCCTGACAATGGTGGGAACATTAAGGGCAAGAGACCTTAACTCCAAAAATATTCACTGAAAGCCGTGAGTAAGCAGGGCAGGGCTGGTGTCAATAATGAAAGAGTAAGTATCACTTGATGAAAGGAATAACTGAGTGCTCTTCCCTGTGGATAGTAACTCAGGGGCTGATCCAGTGTTACTGGGTCACACAGGGCTAACAAGGAGAATTTAGAATCCACCAACAATACTCATTATCCAGATTTCATTTTTTACTAGGACAGTTTAAGTCACAAGTGACCAGTGCCAGATTTCCTCCATATTCCTAGAAACAAGTTTCTAACGAAGTAAAACAAGCAAGAGGGCAAGACAATGGGTAAATAAAAAGATGACTAGAAAGCAGGCCACAAGAGAAGTTCCAGACATTAAACACACAAATGAGATTTTCAAGAGCTGGCTATTTTAAAATCATTCAAAATTATATATTAAAAATTATTTTCAAAAAAACACCTTTTGACTCAGTAATTCCATTTTTAGGACTGTAAATGAATATACTCACAATTAGGTACACAATTGGGTTCACCAGTACTACATTATTCACTGAAACATTTGTAATAGCAAAAGATTAGAATGATTAAATAAATTATGTAACATTCATATTATGCAGCTTTCTTTTTTTTATTAAGAATAAGGAAGCTTTTTATATTCTGACATGGAACAAAGTCCAAGATATACAGTTAAATAAAAAAATCAAGGTGCAGAATAGTATGTATGGTATATTACCCATTTGGATTAAAAAGAAACTAGTACTACCGGTTGCCTCTGGCAAGGAGAATCTCAGTGACTGAGGGACTGGAGTTAAAAGAACATCTCACTAAATACCTTTTCCTACCCTTCTGATTTCAAACCTTATGAATATATTATTTACTTAAAAACTTAAAAGTATTTTAAGAGTTGGCTCTGTTGGCTCAGTGCTCTATACAGTCAAAATTCTCTCCTACAACTCCAGCTCCTCTACCAGATACCTAATCAAATTCATTAAGCACTTAGCCAAAACTTGGAAGAATTTTAAATGTCCTTGTCTAGTTTAACAAATCTTTACCCACCACACAATATGTAAAGTAGTTCTGTTGTGTTATCCCTCCCAGTTTCCTGAGGGAAATAGGTAATGACCTCTTGCCACAGCTAAACGACCTTAAACCACAGAGAAGCAGTGGCAGGACAAGACACTTCAGCTGACCTCATTGTGGCATCCAGTTTCACGTATTAACTTTCACAGACCCAGAGCCCTTCACCATCATAAGTGGCTCCTGAGCCCAAATAACCCTGGTCAGGAGTGGAGAGACTCAAAGGCAAAAGGAACGTTCCCTCACTCACCCTCCTTCAAGGACACTTCAGGATATCTTTATTTCTATCACGTCCTCTTTTAGCCCTTCTACTGGTTATCTGCCAAAATTAATAAGCAGATATACACAAGCCACCTCTCTTTCCTGTTGGGTAAACAGTAATTTCCAGGTAGTGAGAAAGAGCCACAATATTTTGAATACAAAAGAGCAATGGTAAGCATGTGGACAGCCTGGAGCAGATATCAGGACAAGTACAATCATGTACTTCTGAAGGACAGGGTCCTCACTATTACTGGAGCTCGAACCACATGAAGCACTTATACAGAACTACGGGCTAAATTATTTGATGACAGTTCATTGCCTTTTTCCTAGAAATAAAATAAGCATCCCTGTGTGATGACAAGGCCAGTGTGGGGGAACCCTTCAAAGAACACTCACAAAGTCATAATAAGGCTGACCCCTTCTCTACCCAGTACATATCAAGATTTAGAAGGAAGTCCAAGGAAAGGTATGCAAACTTGGAACCAAAAAATTTTAGGAAAATTGACAGACCATTTTCTACCAGGTAGTTCCTTGGCTGTAATATAACAAAAATATTAAAACGCACTAATACCAGTCAGTAGTATCTGGGGGGATAGGAGTATTTGGAGTTCTCTGTATGGGGTTTGCATTATTTTTGTAACTGCCTATAAGTTTGAAAGTATTTCAAAATAAGAATTAAAAAAAGCAGAAGCCAGTAGTTCCTAAAAACATCCTGTTCTAAAATCAAAATGGAAAGATGAGATGGGCTCACAAGAGACCCTTCCCAGTGGCTAAGCATGGATCATGCAGTGGTAATGCTGGCCCTGCTTCAACCTCTTTCTCTGTCTGTGTTAAATGACAAGAACAAGACCTCTTAAGCTAAAGTTCCCAAATCAACCTTAAGCACCAAGAATGCAGGTAAATGGTAGAGAGGAAATGGCACAGGACTAGGAATTAAGAGGTAAGAGTTCCAGTGCCACCTCTGCAAACTTGAGCATTTCCCTCTATGTCTTTGAGGCAGTTTTCTCATCTGTAAAATGTGAAACAGGTAGGATGATCTCAAGCTACCCTCTAGGGTGCCTTAGATTTTCCTCCCTATAATTCCATATAATTGATAGGTAAAACCATAAATATCAGTGCCAGAATATGAGTTCACATTTTGGGTTATCCCTCCAGAATGTCAGGGCATTTAAGGTCAAGGAAGAACCTAAATGAGCAGGTGGTAGCAGGAGCCTTTCAACGCTAGAACCCCTGAAAAGCCTCTTGACACCTAAAAAGGGATAACCAGACTATAAGCAACAGTCCCTTCCCCATACAGGAATGTCATGAGTAGTCACAGCACGCCAACCAGTTGACTCCACTAAAATCCCTATCAATCCTCACCCACATCCTGGCCATTGACCCTCACAGAGAGATCATATACTTGGCCTCAACTTTATTACACTAGCCTGAGAATCAGGAGACCTGGGAACCTGCGTTCTAGTCCCAGCTCTGGAGGTATTTAAATTTCACAGCATTTGTTCCCCTTGCTTATTTGAAAACCTTTGCTTCAGAACAGCCTCACCCTCAGACAAAAGAAATTTCAGAAGCAACTCACAAGACCATTCCCACCTTTGTGTGTGGAGATCTTTATGGCAGACACGTCCTTCTTTTCAGGACCATTACCAAAATATTAGCAGCCCAGCTATAGATCACAGCTCTGCCTCCATCTAACCAATTGTCTTCTGGAAAATCATATAACCTCTCTAGGCCTGCTTCTTCATCTATAAACCATTGTGTTGGACCACATGGTGTGAGCTTTTTTCAGACATAGCAGTCCATAATTCCCATGGGGAGAGAACCATATAAGACAGCTCATAGACTGGCCAAGCCTACCTCTAAGAAAGCGTCAATTGACCAGGTGTGTGGGCAAGTCATCAAGCATTCCAAGGGGCACTCTCTAGAAATAGAAATATAAAGGATTGCACGTACCTTTCCCGCATCCACTAGTTCTGCAATTTCATCCAGATATAGTCCATTGGCCATGAAAAAGGCCCAGCGATAATGAACTCCTTGCCAGAAATGCTATAAAGAAAACAAAAAATGTCAAATGTAGTAAAGGATAAAATCTGATTAAATGCAAATTTACTGAAAAGCATTCTCTGGAGGTATAAAACAGACAAAATCATCTCTTATTTTATGCTGATAAAATAGGTTGTATACCCAGCACCTTAGCACAGTGACTGATGGATGGTGGATACTCCATAAATGTTTAATACACAATTGAATGAAGTTATATCCATGTGAACTCAGGCTTCTTTACCAAGTCATAACTAACCAACAAGTAAGTACAGGACTGCTCTCCTTAAAATGCTTTTCTAAATAGTCTTACACTCAGAATTTCTTTCCTAGAAGAAATTAGGAGCTGGGACCTCTAGGTTTTCCAGGTTTAAATGAAATCCGGAGTCAAAGGAAAAGAATTTTTCTTTTTAAAACCAAATTCTAGAACACACTGGGGGACGATAAGGCATCAAAATGTGATCTTACCAAATAAGAAATCCAATCCCAAAATTGTTCCTGGCTCTGACAGGAATAAGGCAGCTTTAAGGGCAAAATGAAGTATAAAGCTCCTTCTGGGTCATCTATTATGGCAAGTTCCAAGCCATTCAATCTATTATGAAACAAAACCTCCCCAGACGAAGATGAGCAAAAATCTTACACCAATAGGGTTCATGACCTATACTGACATACCCACTTTTAATTATTATTCTTTATGTTGGAGGTTGGGTAGGTTGTTATCAAAACAGCAAGTGAGGCCCTGCCCTGATCAAGATGGCAGAGACTTTGAGTCAATAAGATTTTTTATATTTACTGGAAGTTGGCATATATAAATGAGTTTTCTGTATTTTTAGTCTATCAAAACTGCCTTTTATATAACTTAAGTCTTTGGTTGAAAATTGTAACACACACTTCCCCAATACTTTTGGGTGTGGTTCTTTTTCATATAAAACATCCATAGTTCTCAAAACACAAGAGAAATACCTCCATTAGTAAAACTTGAAAATTTTGTGTATTCAAAATATTAATTAACTAATTATTGTAGATTCAATTAAATACTTGCTTCAATTGTATAAATAATTCCATTTGCTATTATTTGAAGAGAAAAGAATTTAGGCAGCCTGAAAGGAAATGAAAGTCTCAGTCATCATAGTGTTTATTATGGATAAAATGATTCTGAAATGAAATTATTTAAGTAGTTGTTGACATAAAACTAAATGCAAAACATACCATATTGGCCATGCCAGAATAAAGATGGCAGAGTGAGAAGTTTCAGGGCTCTGCCTCCCCCATAGAAGCTTTGAATAAAAAGCAAGAACTGGCAGAAACATCTTTCTCAAAGTTATAGAAAACAGTTAAGGACTGCAGTAACAGGGTGAGTGCCGAATCAAGAAAAAGGCTATTAAAAGCGGAGGATCTCAGGTGTCCTGGCTGGACCCACCCCCACTCCTCACCACTTGGAACACAGCCAACATGCACTCCCAGTATGGATCCATGGGCCCTGTTCCAGAGGGAGCAGAGTAACCCTTATGCACATACTGGAGCATGTATGTCTGACCCATCTGTCTGGTGGTGGCCTGAGGGACTTGCCATCCCAGAACTTGCTCTGGGTAGAGCAGGCAGCTCACCAAGCTCTCCTACAGAATTCTGTGGGACAGCAGTCATACTTCCTAGGGCAAGGGATAGCTGATACGGTAGGACATACAGTGCAGTGCTTGTGCCTGTAAGAAAACCATTTCCTAAGGAAGAGGGGACATTCCTATCTGTGTAAACAGGGGAATTCCTAGTACCACAGGCACATGCCCAAGACAAGAGGCCAGACTGGGAACGACTGGCATATCCCAATGCTACCACCAAGCTATACAAGGTCTTAATAAAGTCTGCCCCTTCACAGACAAAACACTGTATGTGGTGAACCTGGTGAAAAGAGAGAGAGACATCAGTTATAGCTAAGAAGGAAGCAGAAGGTGTCTCAGAAGGAATCAAAAGAGGTAATAATACCTGAATATAAAGACTAACTTTTTTTTTTTTTTTTTGGTGTTTCCGGGGTCAGGGATTGAATGTTACCTTGTATGTGGGAAACTGGCACTCAACCACTGAGCTACATCGGCTCCCCCAGAGACTAACATTTAATAAGAGCTTTTAATGTACTAGGCATTATGTCAAGCTCTTTACATTTAATCCTTACAACAGTCAGTAAGGCAGATATATCATTAGCCTCATTTTACATGGGAAGACAATGGGGGTTAGAGATGTTAAGTAACTTGCATAGGGCCATACAGCTACTGAGTGGAGGGCAGAAGTTGAGCCCAGTATGACTCCAGAGTCCACACTGGTAGCTAATGTGCTATGCTGCCTCCAAGAGAAGAGTAATTGGCTAGATGGCAAACCAACTCCCAGCTGCATGAGGTGCCTGCTTGCTCTCACCAACCAACACTCTCCTTCCTACCTTTAAGGCCTTCGAACCCACAGTGACTCCAGTCTGCAACATGCCATCTGCTATGCCAAGTCGATCCAAGTTCAGGAGGAAAGGAGTCACCAAAGTCACATATGTGGCTCCTGACCATTTCTTGAGAAAATTTAGAGCCCATGTTTCAGTGGATCCACCAACATTATCAAGGATAAAATCAAACCTGGAAAGGATGAACCAAACCAAAACATCCTTGTCAGTTTTTACACAGGGCTCTGATCCATCTTCACTCCCATTACCAGTGGGCTACAGGGTTCATGTTGGTGACATTTCACAAACCACCCCGCACTAAGCTATCCAACAGAGATGGCTGCTTTTACAGAAGAGAAAAAGGCTTACCCACTCACTGGATCTCTGGTAAGTCAAATGGAACTATTTTTGTCATAAAATCATGTTACTTTCTAATACTTTAAGAATGACTTAAGTAAGTGGTTCTCAACTCAGGGTGATTTTGACCTCCAGGGGACTAATGCTTTGTTTGTCACAACTGGGGGGAGGTGCTACTGGCATCTAGAAGGCAGGGATGCTGCTAAACATCCTACAGTGCACAGAAGGGCCCCCGCACAACAAAAATTATATGTCAATAGTTGAGAAGCCAAGATTGCCACGGTTGAGAAACCGACTTAAGCTTTGCAGAAAACTGCAAAGCTATCCATCCAATTAAAGTCAAAGTATTTGTTAGTGCACATGAATGCTTGAAAGTAAAGTATATAAACTATTCACCCACAAAAATGATTTGCTATTTATTTCCTCCACAGTTGTGCTTAAAGAATCATCCTCTTCACCTTCTGGAATTTTCTTCTATTTTTTCAGTTTCATGTACAGCACCAGGACAATGAATACACCTTCTGGGATTTTCTCCTATTTTTTTTTTATTTTATGCACAGCCTTAAGACAATGAATAAAGAGAACTCAATAGCCAAGCTGTTCTTGAAGTCTTCAATTCTGGTCTATCATGCCACAAATCCAGTCATAATGAAGTCCACAGAAAGTGACAAATATTCAGTTTCTTAAATACAATCTAAAACTGTTATAATTACTATATTCTACTTAAGGGAGATAAAAACCCAGTGACATTTTTAAACACTTCTGAAAACAAAGATCTATTTAGAGAATGCATGCTTATAAATTAAGCAAATATTAACAGATGGATTCCTTTTTGGTCAATACTTTCTCCCCTTCCAAATTCATCTGAATGACGCCAAACTGGCCTCTAAATCCAGTGCTGATCAACGTTGTGGATCTGGAGTCTTTCATGAGAACAAAGTAAAAAAGGGCAAATAAAACTGACACATATGAAAGCAGGAGAGTAACCTTACTAGATGACTATTCTTCTCATTAGAAAAGTTTCTAATTCATTCCCAAATTTCGAGTAAGCAAATATGGATACTTAATTTAAAGAAGACTTAAGGGCAGCCTAGTATTACAGAACAGGCACTGGCTGAAAAAGAAATCAGGAGAACAGATTGTAGATCCAGCTCTCCCGTTAAGAATTAGATACATGACCTTGATTGAGTATGCAAGGACTCAAATCCTCTCCTCCTCATTTTCCCAACCGTAACATGATAGGGTTGGACGGAAGGATTTCAAAGCCCCTTCTCCTACTCTAAAATTCTAAGATTCAAATATCTAAAAAGTTGCTATGTGGAAGAAGGAATCCATTTATTCAAGGAGGATTCATAGGCCAAACTCTAAGCAGAAGTTACAAAGATCACTTTTAACTAAAGCTATCAAAAAAGGAAAATAATAATAACCTGCATTTGTAGCTAGTGAGGTCCCCTTTCTGGGAAAGTTCAAGCAGAAGGAGCATGAACACTTGTTAGAGATGCTGAGAAGTGAATTTTAGCACTGGGTTGGGAGGTTAGATCGAGCTGCCTCCACCCTTCCATCTGTTAGATTCTCCAGTTCTCCAGTAACAAATTCCAGACATGTATAAAACTTAAGGTTGGCTTTGGCTTCAATCTCAGGCTGCTATTCCTGGAAGCAGCAGGAGACATAAGATCGACCTAAACTACCACCATTGAGAAGCCAGATTTCAGAGACTGCCACATCCTTATTTTTACAGGGTCCAGAAAGGCCTAGGTCCCGACACTCAGGATAGACAACAAAATCTCATCAAGGGATAGTGTTTATTCCTCAAATACGCTGAGCGTATTCCTGCCTCGGGGCCTTTATACTTGCTGCTATTTCCACCTGGAACAATCGCTCTCCTAGATTCCCTCAATAATTAATTAAACAAAAATTTATTGAGCACCTACTAAAAATGCCAAGTACTGTTTCAGGTTGAGGGATACAACAGTGAACAACACACCAAAAAAAATTCTGTTCTCATGGCTGCCACTTCATATCACTGAAGCGCTGCTCAAATGTCATTCTTTCAGTATCCTATGTATAACAGTCCCTCTCCAATCATTTGTTATCCCATTTTCTTCATAGCACTTACCACTAAAACCTCCCCAACTAGAATGTAAATGCCATGAAAGCGGGGATTTGTCTTTTTCACCACTGTATCCCTACACTTAGAACAGGGCCTAGTAAAATTGTAGATGCCCCATAAATAGGTAAATGAATATGGAGTTGGTTAGCTGCTCCTGGGTACACAGCCATACTACTATTTGGTTTTGGTGGCCCTGGCTGAGAAAGGCTAGGCAGCACAGGAGAAGGTCGCCCATGTTTATTTTTTATTACCCATGAAAATATACTTCTACGCAATGTAGGCAAGAGCAACCAACTTCTGAAAACCAATAATTAAATAAAAAAGAAATAGAAATAGTAGTAGTAAAATAGCTTTCCAAATATGCCTCAATTGTCCTCTCAGTTTCAGCTTTGCCTTGGCTGGAGGAAGACCAGATTAACAAGAAACCCTTCTATTTCTGCCCCGAGCCACGGTCAGGATCCACAGAGCCCAGGAGAATTTCTAAATGTGCTCCTGTTCAGAATATACAAGGCCAAACCACAGCCTGACAGTCAAGCACGCTGAGAACGCCCAGTGTCCCAATGCCAATATTTATACTTATTTTGTTTCTCTTAAGCCCTTATTAAGCCCAAGCCCAAAAAGTATATTTAGCACTAGCCATGCATTTTCATGCACTGCTCTATTTTCTATGGTGACAGATACTACAAAATAGAACACATTTCCAGTTTTACCTTCAAACTGCTTACAAACCAGCAATAAATAGAAGTAAATTAAAAATTAGCAAAAGACCATGCAGGCAGTACCTTACTGAGTACACATCACATTGTTAACTGTGCTGTATTAAGGTCTGTAATTAAAATAAAAACCAACCTAAACTGCTTCTAATGACATGGAATGTTTTATAGATTCTTCTCTAAGATCCAAACATGACTATTAGATCACCAAACTATCTCAGGCCTTCATTATCAACTGTCCTTGTTCCCACCTTCCCAATGTGAACATTATGTTTAATACATACGGTTTTAAGGCTTTCAACTGCTCTTCTACATTTCCATATTTGTAATCAATTACACTATCTGCCCCAAGCTTCCTTACAAGTTCACTGGCATCCTGAGAGCAAACTGCTGTCACGTGAGCACCCCATGCTTTCATTACCTGACAAAAAAACAGAGGGGAAAGTGGGAGACTGACTGCATTAAAAACAAAACAAAACATAGTTGGCTTAATCTCTAGAAAATGTCTTCAAGAACTACAGGAAGCCATCTGTCAGAGACCAATAAAAATGATTAAACTTTTGTTCACTAAGAAAATCCCAAGAAATAAATTTCATTTTCCCTGGACGAGACAGCCAGTCCCCTTATGCCATGCGATTATAACCAACTCACTAAGAAAAGAGTCAGTGCCTCACTAGTATCAGAGGAGACATCAGCTGATAGCCTCAAATTTAGTGCTGACAAAAGGTAAATGGCAAGAAAAAAAGGTCACGTTTTTCAGAAAATGACTATTTTAAATGTGCCAGAACATAAAAATGCAACATTCCTTCATCTGCATCTCCAATGTGTGTTGATACAGTCTTATGTTAGACAGTATATCAAAGTGCTCAGCTTTCAGGTACTAGATAATAAAGGAAAAGACGCCCTTAAGAAGAAGGGGAAGAAAACAAGGCCATTTTATTTTCAAAATATGGCTCTAAATAAATCATTTATTCAGATCACTTGGAGTAAGAAGATCTAAATAAAGGATTCCCAGGATTAAAAATGCAGATGCCTTATATATTAAAATAATATGGGGGGACCGATGTGGCTCAAATGGTTGGGCATCTGTCTCCCATATGGAGGGACCTGGGTTCGATCCCCGGGACCTCCTGATAAAAAAAATAAAAATAAAAATAAATAAATAAATAAATAAATAAATAAATAAATAAATAAATAAA
>JAKSZT010053791.1:988902-1137031 GCA_026826555.1 Tolypeutes matacus | reverse complement strand
AAATAAATAAATAAATAAATAAATAAATAAATAAATAAATAAATAAATAAAAATAAAATAATAAGGAATAGCTAGATTTAAATCAAAAGGAGAACTAAATTATAATGTTATTCAAGATTAAGTATCCAGAAGGCATTCTGCCCCAAATTACTATATTTTCTATCACGCCAACTTCACAGAATTAAGAGTGGCTGTTTTCAGCCCAATTTGAGAATGGCTTCTTGAAGTTCACCAAGATAATTTTGTACTGATAGTGATAGGTTATAACAGATCAGCTCTTTTCTCAATCCTGAATATCACTTTCTAAAACTTCCTTAATGTAAGTTACAAGGTTCACTAGACTGTAAGGGATCTGTTCATTTTGTTCACTGCTGAATCCCCACTCCCTGGCACACATAGGTCTTAATTTATATCTGTTAAATACAAAAATAAATAAAAGGTTTAAAATCCCATAGTCTTATCTAGTCTCTCACTTTTAAAAAGCAATATTGGCCAAGGACTTACACTCTTGAAATCTAAGAGGAATTAAAACATTTAGGAGTGACAGCATCTACAATTTATTATGTTTATGGGCTGAAAAAAAAACTCTTGAGTGTTATGACATGTTACTGCCAACAGCAAGTCCCAAATTAAATTCAAATATGTGAAGAATACAATCCAAGATCAACAGCTCATTTGTGACCATCCTTTTTCCAATCTATATATAAAGAAAGAAACTGTCAAGGAAAAAGGAAGTCACATTCTAAGCACTTACATTAACATGCATTTTCTTTAAATGGCATTTAATCATCAGGAAGAATGTGTCACATGTTGAAACAGCTCAAAGACTTTTTCCCCCCAATTTTCTAGTTTTTTTCTCTCCCATTTAGAACTATCTAGCATGTTGGAACATTACTAAAATATTTTCAAAACAACTTTAGTTTAAAATATTTTCATTGTAAAATAAAACACAGAAATAGAAAATGCCTATAAGTTGGACACCAGCCAGTCAATGCTAGCAGCCACTTCAGCTCTTCTATGTGTCCTGTCCCAACACAAGCCCCAACCCCCACAAGTCATCATTTTCTTGATTTTTATAATGACCTCTTTGCATTTAAAAAAAAAAAAAAAAAAGTTTTATCACCCAAATATGCATTCCTTAGACACTATAAGTTTAGCCTTGTGTATTTTTAAACATGATATATCTAAGTCTCTTTTAAATTATAGGTTCCTCTTCAATCCTTTTCACTTTCTTATAATTTATCTGTGTAAGAGCCTCAACCATTTGACTTACACAGTCTGGATTGGTGATTGCCCATGCAGGGGATAGTTCCATATGTTGCTCTGTCTTCTTTATTTCCTACAAATTGGCAGATGGATGTAGAGACTGGATCAAATTCAAGTTCAATCACTTCAGTGAATTATGGATAATGTCTGGCAAGACTAACAAGCACATCAAGTCTGGTTGTTCCTTTTTTTGTGATCTTAGAAGCTGTCAATGCTTAATACTATATCCATTTATTGGGGGTTACAAAATGGTGATACTCTATCTTTTCTTTTTTCACTTAGTAGTTGGAATAATTTTATAATTAAGCACTCCCCCTCATATATTATGTGGTTACTCAGTGGTATAGCTCATATAGGAAAGGCAGGACAAATGCTTAATTCTTTCCCTTTATCAGTTTACAGGATAATACATTGGTTTCCTATCATTTTCTAAAAGTGACTGCTTTCTTTTTTTAAAATATCATAACAAAATCATGTATTTTTTTTTCTCCCATTCTATAGGTTGTCTTTTCACTTTCTTGTAATGTCCCTCAATGCACAAATTTTTTTTTAAAGATTTATTTATTTACTTTTTATCCATTTTTAAACACCTCCCCACCCATTTCTGCTGTTTTTGTGTCCATTCGCTGGGCAATTCTTTGTGTCTGTTTCCTGTTCTCTCTTCTCATCCTTCTCCTCCTGTCTTCACCCGGGATTCAATCCTGGGAAGCTCTGATGTGGGAGAGAGGCACTCTGCCACCGGCACCACCTTAAGTTCCTGTTTTTTTGGCCTGTCTCATCTTGGCTCTCCTTTGTGTCACTCTCCTGTTACATCATCATCTTGCTGCCCGCACGGGTCCTGGGGGTGGGGCCTGGTAGCACACTCACTCGCGGGGCCTGATGGCACACCTGTGCATGGGGCCTGGGGGTGGGGCCTGATGGCACACCTGCGCGTTCCCTCTCGCCGGGGCCTGATGGCCCACCTGCTTGTGGGGCCTAGGGGCGGGGCCTGACAGCACACCAGCCCACAGGGCCTGGAGGCCCTCGCACCTTCTATATTTTTCTTTATTTTGCTGGGAGGTCCTGGGGATCGAATCTAGGTCCCTCCATATGGGAGACAGACACCCAACCATTTGAGCCACATCCACGCCCCCACAAATGTTTTTAATTTTTATAAAGTCCTGTTTATTATATTTTTCTTTTGTTTCTCATGCTTTTGGTATAAAGTCTAAGGAATCACTGCCTAACATAGGGTTCTGAAGATGTTTTCCTATATTTTCTTCTCAGAGTTTTGAAGTTTAGGTTCTTGTATTTAGGTTCTTAATCCATTTTGAGTTTTTTTGTACATGTGTGAGGTAGGAGTTCACCTTAATTCTTTTGCATATGGATATCTAGTTTTCCCAACACCATTTGTTGAAGAGATTATTTTCCCCATCGAGTGAACTTGGCACCCTTGCCAAAAATCAATTGGCTAGGGAAGTGGATATAGCTCAGTGGTTGAGTGCCTGCCTCCCACATATAAGGTCCTGGGTTCAATCCCCAGGATTTCCTGAAAAAAAAAAAAAAAAAAAAAAAATCAACTGGCCAAAAAAGCACATGAAAAAATGTTCAATATCATTAACTATTAGGGAAATGCAAATCAAAACGACAATGAGATATCATTTCGCACCTCAAAGAATGGCCATTAACTAAAAAATAGAAAACTACAAGTGCTGGAGAGGATGTCGAGAAATAGGAACACTCTTTCACTGTTGATGGAAATGTAAAATGGTACAGCTTCTGTGGAAGATAGTTCAGCAGCTCCTCAGGAAGCTAAACATAGAACTGCTGTATGATCCCACAATCCCGCTACTAGAATTATATCCAGATGAACGGAAAACAGGGACACAAACAGATATTTGCATACCGATGTTCCCAGAGGCATTATTCACAATTGCCAAAAGATGGAAATAAGCCAAGTGTCCATCATCCTATGAATGGATAAACAAAATGTGGTATATACATACAATGGACTACTATTCAGCTGTAGGAAGGAATGAAATTGGGACACATATGGCAATATGGATGAACCTTGAGGACATTATGCTGAATGAAATAAGCTAGACACAAAAGGACAAATATTGTATGGTCTCACTTAAAAGCACTAAATACAAAGAATAAACACATGGAGTTAAAACCTAGGGAGTATAGGTTACTAGAAGATAGGATGAGGACTGAGAAAGTGTACTGATGCTTAATGTATGTAGAATTTTTAATTAGCTTGACTGTAAAAGTGTGGAAATGGATAGAGTTGATAATAACACATTATAGTGAGTATAACTACTGATTTACAAATGTGATTGTGGCTGAAAGGGGTAGTCTAGGGACATAAATGTCAACTGAAAGAAAGCTAGAGGAAAATCTAGAGACTGTATAACAGTGAACTCAGTGATGGATGAGGGTTGTGTTTAATAGTACAAATACAAGAATATTCTATAAACTAGAACAAATTATGTCACTATTACAAGGTGATAAGAATATGGTGATACACAGGAAAAATACAATTAATGTAACTTATGGACTATAGTTACTAGCAATATTGTAATATTATTGCATCATTGTCAAAGAAGGTACTATATCAATGCTAAGGGCTAATAATGGGGGGTATGTGAGTTTTTTCTATTGGACTAAGGAAAACGTTCTAAAATTTACTGAGGTGATGACAGCACAACTCTGTGATTAAACTGAGAGCCAATGAGTGTACACTTTAGATGGACTGTATAAAGCATGGGACTGAGTAACACAGTAAACCATATGGTGGATGATGGACTGTGATTAACAGTACAATTATGAAAGCATTTGCTCATGAACTATAACAAATATGCAATACTAATAAATGGTGCTAATAATATGGAGGTTTATGGAAAAAATACACCAAATGTAAACTAAACTATGGACCATAGTTAGTAGTAATATTTTGATGATGTTCTTTTACACAAATGTTCCACAACAGTGCAAGGTGTTGGTGGAGGGGTGCTGTATGGGAATTCTACACATTATGCATGATTGTTTTGTAAGCTCACAAATTCTCTATTAAAAAAATTTTTTTTAATCAATTGGAAAAAAAATAATAATAATAAATTGGCCATAGATGTGAGGTTCCTATTAGTCTTTGATAGTTTCCTTAATATTTGATATATTCCAGGCTCATCATGTACACTCTGTGTTCTAAATATGGAATTTGTCATTTCTTCCAAGCTATATATTCTTTTAGTAAGAAATGATTTTTCAAGAGATATCTTTTTTACATACATACTCACATAACACCTCCTGAGTTCATAATGAGACTTCCGATTCAAATTCAAGATTACAGAGATTTTACTTAACCTTCTTTCTGTTATACCTCTTTTCTTCTACCCATAGAATCCTAGTTCTTAAAGACATAGGAGATGACAGAATTAAAATATCCCTTTAGTACTCATTTGTTCTATCAGTTACGACATATAACAGTCTCTGAATAATAATAGCAATACTATGACCAACATGATTATCAAAAGCATTAAAATAATTTTAACATAGGCTCTCCCTATATTCCCCCTCTTAAAAAAGTTATACCATAGCTACCTCGTTAGGACACTATACTCTCTCCTTCAAAGCTGTCAATTAGTTCTAGTTCTATAAGTAACTGTATGTTTAATATTCACCACCAGTCACTAATTCAATGTCTCTCTAGTTATTAGTTGTCTAAAGTAGATGCCTCAGAAATGGACCAAGAGAATAATATTCTCCAAGTTCTTACATGCTAATGATCGTTTGTATGTGTCCTTTATATCTGAAGGTCAGTATTTATAGACATAAAATTCTTGGCTTGCTCTTCCCTTGAGTATCTTAAATATGCTTCCCCATCGTTTTCCTGGCATTAAAGCATTGCTGTCAAAAAAGACTGATGATACAGTTTCTGTTTGGGGTGATGACAAAGTTTTGGTCATGGATGGTGGTGACAAACTGTACAACATTGTGAATATAATTCTCATTGTGAATGTAATGACGGCTACTGAATTGTACACTAAAATTGGTTGGTTAAAATGGCAAATTTTATGTCATATAAAGGTTACCACAAAAATTTTTTTTTTACATTTTAAAAGTCTTGATTATAATCTATTTTTATTTCTCTTATAAATCGTGCTCTTTTTTCAAGATGGCCAAAGGACATTTTTTTTTTCTTTTTCTTTAAAAGCCAGTAATTTTACTAGAATATGTCTTGGTATTGGTCATTCTGGGTCCATATTCTTAAATAAGCGATGTACTCATTCAATATGTAGTTTCAAATCATTTAATTTCAGGAAAGTTTCTTGAATTAAAAATAAGTTTCTAGTGTTTGTTTGATTCCCTTGTTCTGTGTGTCTTCTTCAGAGACGTCCATATATTCAATCTTTGCTCATCTTTAATGTTTGAATCTTTATTTCTTATTTCTTTAGTATTTAAAAAATTTTCCCATTTATACATTCTATTTCCATTAATGCAGCATTGTGTTGTGTTTATTCACTACTGAGCTCCTTCTAACTTAGTCTTCATTACTAAAGTTATTTTTTAGTTTACTTTTACTTTTTTCCGTTTTCTAAATCTGATTTAATTTTGTTCTTTTTTTTTTAAAAAAAGATTTCCTTTATATTTGTAAGCCTTTTCTCTTTTCCAATGATCTAAATGTCTATCATTATACCAATTCCACACAATCTTGATTACTATAGTTTTATTAGCTCTATAGCTTTATAGAAAGTCTTGCATTCAGATAGTATAAGTCTTCTAAACTTTGTCTTATTCAAAATTGTTTGGCTACTGCATTTCCATATAATTTTTAGAATCCGCTTATCAATTCTACTAAAAAATTTGTAGAAATTTTTATTGGAAACCAGCATTGGTTTCTGATATTGGCTTTTGTTACCAAACTGCAAACCTCCACCCACTTGCAGAGCGCCTGTGGTCTTCCTTCTACAAGCTTGCCTGACATTTGTCACAGGAAACACATACTCCACTCCTATTAAACCTCTGGAAAGGTTACCAATCCCTTCCACATTACAAAAATTTCCTCTGAGAAGATTATGCTGAAATTATAGTGAATTTACTGGACTTACCTTTTTCTCAGCTTTTAAGGGAAAATAATTTATAATATGTGAATTTATAAATTCATGCAGACATTAACCTTCCTCATTCACAGGATAAGGAAATTGTTTTACCTGTACAGCAAAAGTACCAACTCCTCCTGAAGCGCCCAAGATTAAAACACTGCAATGCAAAAGAAACCACAATCAGTGAGAGCTTTAAGCAACTAAACTGGATAAATAAAGTTGATAATTTCAGCATGTAAGTGGCAACTTCCTAAGATTAGATTACACAAAGGATTTTATCTTAAATTCACGAAGAAGCAATAAATGCTTAAAGTTAGACATTCTGTGAACTCTTTACCAAGGATTTCATTTGTAGTTTTTAAGTAATTCAGATGGTTCTTGGCAACATCTGTCTTATAATTTTTCTAGGATAAATTTCCACAGCTTTCTCCATAAGTGAGGATTTGGGGGCCCTTTTTAGTGTGTCAGAGTAGATTCAGTTGCTCTCTAAGAAAAATCACATTCCTGACCAAATTCCTGTCAGAGTAGAATAAACTTCTTTGGTTCACACATGTCCTGTTAAGCTCACTAATTTTCATAAATGTGAAATCAATCTTATCCTCAATTTGGCTTCCTGTTAGAGCAGATGAATCTGCCCTATTATGACAATCAGCATTGTGCTCCATGTTTTTTTTGCCATGTTTACTCACTGCAACCCTCCTGCTAGACCCAGGGCTACTTTGCCTAGAGCTTATGGATGACCAGGGGTAGAGGATTGTGAACCCTCTGAAATTATGAATTTCCTGAAATAACATGCAAAATACATTTGTTGTGATTATGCATCTGTGCACTGGGGAGGAGAGGCATCCAGACCTATCATCAAATTCCCAAGAAGTTCTCCAGAGAAACAGAACTGCCAGGATATACAGAGATATTTACATATGTGCAAATATTAAAAGATTTATCATAGGAATTGGTTTGTGCAACCATGAAGTCTTGGCAAGTCCAAATTCAAGGAATATGCAGCAAGTTTGGAACTCTGAGGAATGTTTTACTGAATTCCCCAGAAGAAGCTGGCTGACTAAAGTCAACATAGAAATTCTTTTGACTGCTGAAATCATCAGGTCTCCCTTTAAGGCCTTCAATGATTGGATAAGACTTTTCTCATTGCTGAAGACAATCTTCTCTGTTGACTGTAGCTGTAATTAGTCACAGATGTAATCAACTGACTAATGATTTAAATCCACAAAATACCCTCACAGTAAAAATCAGGCCATTGCTTGCTTGACCAAACAAGTGGACATCATCTTAGCCAATCTGACACATGAACTTAACCATCACATGACCCTCAAAAGAATCACTGGGCAAGAATCATTGCTTTATATACTCTCATGTTTTATTCTTAGATTAAAGCAAGACCATCGGAGAATTGCCTAGTTGGGCTGCATGGTTTCAGATCCTAGAAAATTTTTTTACTGAACTGTACTTTGTTGTTATGCTACTGATTTAGGCTAAGGGACATTATAAAAAGTAACACTTTTTCTCAAAAAGACAAATATTGTATAGTTTCTTTTATATGTAGTACTTAGAATGAGCAAATTCATAAGACAGAAAGCAGAATAATGGTTACCAGGGGCTGGGTGGAGAGGGGTATGGGGAGTTACTGCTTAACGGGTATGAATATCTGTTTGGGATGATGATAATTTTCTGGACATAACATGGTGAAGGTTACACAACATTGTCAATGTATTTAATGTCAAAGAATTGTACACTTGAAAATGGCTAAAATGTATTATGTATATTTTACAATTTAAAAAAATGAAAAAAAAATTTTTTTTCTATTTGGGTAACGGATGGTGGTGATGGTAACACAACATTGGAAATGTAACTAATGCCATGGCATTGTACATTTAAAAATGGTTAAAATAACAAAAAAAAAGAGTTACTCTTTGATATTCATTACTACATTAGCTAAGGAGATATTGTCAAGAGAATTCTTCCTGAGAATTCTTTAAAAAAAAAACAAAAAACTTAATTTCAACTTCAAAAATAAAATAATAGATGAGGCAGCTTAACAAATTATGGAAGAATTACTTAAAAAAATCTTGCCCAGGCACATTTATCTTATTTAATTCTAAAAACAAACTCAATTGTTTCTCCAGTGTTCAGAAAAATGAAAAATGAAAAATGGCTAAATGGCATGGCCAAGGTCTCCTTGTTTATGAAGAAAATAATAATTAAAAAAAAAAGTTTGATGATATTCACATCTCATAAAACTAAATCCCATATATTTTTTTTACTTTTAGCATTGATATAGTACCTTCTTTGCCTTTATTACAAAAATATTACAATATTACAGTCTATAAATTACATTAGTTGTATTTTTCCGATGTATCACCATATTCTTAACACTTTGTTACAGAAGAACATTTTAAAATTTTTATTATTAATCACAATTTCCTTTATGCACACCCATGGAAAACATTTTTTCTAAAGACTAAGTGGTGGTAATAGCTATGGTTCTATTTATCTGTCACTGTAAATTATACAACTGCTGATTGTGGGTCACTACTTGACTTAGCTAATAGAAAGTGCAGAGAATTTTGCCACCTATCTCTAGCAAGTACACTGGATTTTAGAGTATGTATTCTGTCAACAACATTAACCCTAGTCCCATTTCCATTTTCCCTGTCTTACCCAAATCACAGCAGGCTGGTTGTCACTTTTTTTCAGACCTTAAAAGTCACTACTACAAAATTTCTGAACCATCTGTTACCTTTAAAATTAATACCAGTAAATATAATTAAGACAATTTTCCTTGCAAATGTTTTTCCTAGAAGAGTTACTTTTAACCTCACAGAATTATAAATTGTGAAGAATAAAAGAAACTAAAGATCAACTCCTCCAAAACCCTTCAGTTCACACATTTTACAACCTTATATAGCTTTAGTAGTTTCTAAATTGGGGGGGGGGGTGACGGGGGGAGGAAGCACTAAAACTGCCTCACAGATACATCCTAAAAAGAATTCACCCATGAAATATTTTACTCCCCTATTTTTGCCCATTCCAACAGAAATGTAAACTAGTCAAATTCTCATTTAAGTTCTTCCAGTCTAACCTTTATTTCAACTCTGACCTTTTTCCTCTCACTATTTCCTGAACCAAACTCTCCACCACAATTTCCTGGTCCCTTCACAGTCCCAAGCCCCAAAGCACTCTGGACCATTCCTCCAGGCTCCAGTGCCGTCACCATCTGCTAAAGCCTCCCTTCCTTTGAAGGCCCAAGTCCCAGTTATCCTCCACAGTACCCCTGAGATAGCCCCTGTACCTGAGATCTAAGCCACATACTTGTATTTGGCAATTGTCACATTGTTAACTTTCAGGCATAAATCCTGCTTCCCAAGATATCCTGCAAGCCCTTGAGGACAGAGACCTCAGACTATGTCCCGCAGTAGGCATACGGCCTTGGTTTTAACAGATGCCTACTCAGTTTCTTTTTATAATTTTTGTTTGTGGCAACAACATAAAATTTCCCATTTTAACCACTTTCAAAAAGTATATAATTCAGTGGTGTTCATTATACTCACAATGTTGTGTTACCATCCCCACCACCCATTACAAAAACTTTCATTGCCCCAAACAGAGACTCTGTACCCAGTAAGCATTAACTCCCCATTCCCCCTCCAACCTCCCTGCTCTTGGTAACCTGTAATCTACTTTCTGTCTCTATGAATTTGTATGTTCTCATTACTTCACATAAGTGGAATCATTTGATATTTGTCCTTTTGTGTCTGACATTTCTCTCAACATGGTGTCTTCCAACTTCAGCCATGTTATAGCATGTATAAGAATGTCATTCCTTTTTAGAACTGAATAATATTTCATTGTGTATATATACTACATTTTGTTTATCCATTCATCTACTAACAAACACTTGTGTTACTTCTACCATTGGCTACTGTGAATAACGCTGCCATGAATAATAGTGTACAGATACCTGTTTGAGTCCCTGCTTTCAATTCTTTTGGGTATATACCTAGAAGTAGGATTGCTGGGTTATATGATAATTCTATACTTAAATTTCTGAAGAACTACTGAACTGTTTTCCACAGACCCTGAACTATTTTACATTACCACCAACATTTCTTGCCAGTACTTATTATTTTCCATTCCATAATTGTAGTGGATAGGAAGTCATATCTCACTGTAGTTTTGATTTGTATTTCCCTAATGGCTAGTGATGTTAAGTTTTTTTTCATGACCTTGCTGGCCATTTGTATGTCTTCTTTGTAGAAATGTCTATTCAAGTCCTTTGTCCATTTTTTAATTGGTTTGTCTTTTTATTGAGTTAATTGCAGTTTTGTAAATATTCTAGATATCAAACCCTTCCTTATTGGACATAAAATTTTCAAATATTTTTTCCCATTCTGTAGGTGCCTTTTTACTTTCTTGATAATATCCTTTGGTGCATAAAAGTTTTTAATTTTGATGAAGTCCAATTTATCTATTTTTTTCTTTTACTGCTCAGTATAAAGTCTAAGAATCCATTACCTAATATAAGGTCCTGAAGATATTCCCCAGTGTTTTCTTCCAAGAGTTGTACAGTTTTAGTGCTTATGTTTAGATCATTGATCCATTTTGAGTTAATTTTTGTACATGGAGTGAGGCAGGTGTCCAATTTCATTCTTTTGCATATGGATATCCAGTTTTCCCAGCATCACTTGCTGAAGAGACTATTCTTCCCCACTGAGTGGACTTAAGCATCCTTGTCAAAAATCTGTTGGCCATAGATACATGGGTTTATGTCTGGACTCTCAATTCTATTCCAGTGGTCCAATTTTCAAAATTGTTGAAATCCAGATTATATCCTACAATTAAGGCAACATTACTACTCACCTCAAGTGAGGGGATCACCTGGCTATTTGAAAGACTGCATTAAGGTTTCTTCCACTAAAGAAAAACTTGAAATTAATTTCTGACTCTCTCCATGAGAAGGCAGGATTATAAAGATACCGAACATAATGGTTGCCCAAGGACCCGACTGCCAGCCAATCTCTGACCTTATTGTCAGTTTCTCTTCCCTATAATTCATGGTCCAAAGCAGCCTCATTACCCCAAATACAAAAGCAAAATATGTGCAAATATTCCTGCTGTCCTGATTTTGTGATAATCATGGTAGGCTAAACATTTGCTATATTAGAAACCATGCATGTGTCCCCAGACCTAGTTTTTCTCCCTAGGTCTGTTTTTTAGAATGCTTGTGATAAACTAAGCCTGATTTATTATATGACCATCCTGTATGGGAAAAGACTCTCTAGTTATCTTTGGTCAACCTTAAGAGATACAGCAGGGGGACGGATGTGGCTTGGGTGGTTGGGCATCTGCCTCCCATATGGAGGGACCTGGATTAGATCCCCAGGACCTCCTGGTAAAAATGAAAAAAGAAAAATATAGAAGGCACGTGGGCTGCCAGGTCCCGCATGCAGGGGCGCTGTCAGGCCCCACAAGGCATGCAGCAAGATGATGACATAACAGGAGAGTGAAACAAGGGACAGCCAAGACGAGATGTGCCAAAAAACCAGGAACTAAGGTGGCACAGGCAGTAGGACGCCTCTCTCCCACATCAGAGGTTCTGAGGATCGAATCCCAGTGAAGACAGGAGGAGAAGGATGAGAAGAGAGGACAGGAAATGGACACAGAGAGTTGCCCAGCAAATGGACGAATAAACAGCAAAAACGGGGGGGGGGGGGGTAAAAATGGATAAGAGTAAATAAATCCCTAAAAAAATGTATAGAGGAGTAAGATACGGGCTATAGTTACTAAAACTTTATGACAATGTTCTTTCTTTTTTTTTTTATTTTTTTATTTTTTTTATTATGGGTAAAAATCAAAATTCTCACACTACATACAAACATTTGTAAAATGATATATAAATATATATGCATATATGTGTATTTGCTTACAAAAATGTTATTTTATATATATATATATACATATATTTTAAGAGGTGCTTAGATTACCTAAAATATTATACGGAACCCACTCGGATTCCCATGTTGCCCACCTCCCACACCTCCCACCACATCCAACACAAACATCTCCCATAGTGTGGCCCACCAACCTCAATGAACTTACACCTCCTGGAGCCTTGCCACCAACCATAGACCACAGTTCACACTGTAGACCACACTCTCTCCCACTCAGTTCTGAGTGGTGTGTGCTGATTTAAAATGGCCTACATCCATTGCCACAACAGTACTCAGGACAACCTCCAACTCCCAAAGAAACCCCTGTATTTCAACTGCTCATCCCCTCCCTACCCAAAAAACTGTCAAGTGGCCACTGGCTCCACCTCATTGTTATAATTTCTTGCATTGCAAGAATCACCATATGTGAGCAAGAGAATACCATCAAGTCCACTCTAGTCCATAGTTCTTCCCCCAATCCAGAGGCGACTGGGATGGTGATGTCCACTCCAACTCCAAGTGAGAGAGGGCTTATATCCCTGGATATGGTGGGTGGGATGATCCTGCCTGCAGATGCAGGCCCTCTCCATTCCCTGGGATGGCCATTTCCCATCGTTGTCTCCTCACCAGGTGACTTGGATGAGTCCATTGAGCTGTAGGGTAGGAGTTGCAGCTCCACCTAGATTTCATGCACACCTGGCACATAGGTAGGCGGGAGGCTCCAGTCTCTGGAAGTATACCTAAGAAACTCCAGCATCACATGTAGGTTTGAATAGAAGGGACTGGTGAACCATGTGCAGGGAGGACTTATTTGAGTCTAATTCTGTCACTCTCAGGAGCACAGATTACAAAATAGAACCCACTGATAAGGCATCAGTCTCTGGGGCTATCCCCCCTTATATAAGACCAGGGTGTCTCCGGAGCTCTCAGGAACCCCACTGAGTGGGGTGATAGGCACTTAGATGTTCTATGAGCTCCTACTGAGGTGTGCGTAAGAGTTACCTCTGGGATGACCTCCCGACTCTCTTTGAAGTCTCTTAGCCACTTGAACTCATTTGTCTTTACCATTTCCCCCTTTTATTCAAGGTCTTTTTCCAGTTGTGTTGCCAGTTGGCACTTGGGAAAAGTTTTCAATTAGCAATAATCGTGCCTCGGATAAACCTCATTGGCTATGACAATGTTCTTTCATAATTTGTTAACAAATGTTTCACAACAATGCAAAGTGTTTGTGATGGGGTGATGTATGGGAGCCCTGTATGATGTTATGCATGTTTGTTTTGTAAGTTCACAATGTTTACTGAACACTTATTGTTTATGTTCATATATGAATGATATACTTCAATAAATTGTTTAAAAAAAAAAAGCAAAATGTGTTTCACAGCAGGGCTTGGCAGAAGAGGGAATGGTTCTGTAATAGCAGCTTCAGTTCCTGATGTTGCCACTTGATGGCGCCCTCAAAGTACAAATTCCAAGCTGGCCCAATAAAGTGCTACCAAGCTATTGAGCTTGTGAAGGTACAATGGAGACATAGCTTTCACTGGACTTCCAAACTCCATGTTTTGTGCAGACTCACCTAGAGTCCATACTTTTCTTCAGACAAAGAAAGTTCAAAAAAGTACAGTAGACAAAATAAATCTGCAAGCCCACAAGAACTTGAATGGTCCTCTGTGGTTTGAAGTCCTGTGGCTGAGCAACTATTCCTACTGTGCTCTTGAAAACATTCTCAATGCAAAAAGAAAATATTGCTATTGCTTACCCCCAATGGCCCTTCCTTTAAGTGCTAAACATGAGAATACCTTTTATCTGTCTGCTATAAATGAAGTAGAAGCCTATTTGTTACAATGAAGAAAAATATGTGCCATAAGTGCTTATTGGTTTATATAGGTCAAGTACTTAGGAAACTGTGTGCAAAAGCACTATAATCCAAAATCGCCAAGATTTTTAATTACATTCCTCTTTTACTTCCTCAGTCCACATATAGAGCTTCTTTTGAAGTTAGTGGGAAATGCCCTAGTGGCAGATACAGAAAAAATAGGGAGAACAATGAATAATTGTTACACTACTTATGTATTTTAAAACCCTAAAATCTAACTTTCTCCATCAATTCTGCCCAAACTCTGAATTCTCCCTAAATGCACTTTAGGGCACTAAAGCAATTTTGGATTCTTTTCCATGACTGAGTCACTTTTTATTGTCATTTAGGTATCTAAGTTTCGACAACCACATTTTTCAATATTATTACAGTCTTGTGAGGAAGGGCATCAACACTTTAACTGTCTTACAAATAAAAAAATATATGAAACACACTAAAAAACAGCAGGAGATCGAGAAGAAGGGAATTGCCTTTCAAGTTTGCATATTCTGACTTAGGCTCAGAAATGTTTGACTGCCAGGGCTGGGTAGCTCAAAACCTGGGTGCAAGTCCCAACTCTCTAACTGAATTCCCTAGGTCTCAGATTCATCATCTATGAATTCTCAGAGATGTGTTCTAGGAGTCAATGAAAACAAAGAATCAGTGTTTTCAGTCTAAATTAAGTTTATGCTTAGTTTCTTGACCTTTCTAACAGAAAAGTATATGACGGTCATGAACCCCCGTCCCCGCTCCAACCCATACCACTTACTTGTGGGGGTAGAAAAAAAGCCAAAGAGTATCATCTATTAAATCCTAATGGCTTAGAAACAAAGAAGATTCAAAAACAGTAGAAACGAATTGTCTTTAAGAAACAGGATGATGCTGAAAATGAGTATTTTCCTTTTTCAGCATCATATACTAATTTTAATTCTGAGGGGAAAAAATGGGTGAAAAATAGAAAAGTATGTCATAATATGCTATAATAAGTAAGAAACAATCTGAATAAATGGAATAATAGAGCTACAAAACAAATTAACCAAACATATCAATAAAGCCTAGGTCTGTATATCCCCTTCTTTTAAGCCTCCATAATTCATGTAGACATGTAGACATTCCCCAATTTACAGAAGGTTCATGTGTGAATTAGCTGTTTGGAACTTTAAACACATTTTCCCATGAAAACAAAGCTATTTATACAGCTTGGCAAAGTGCCCAGGGTAGACTTTTATAAAGTTTACTTAACCCATAATGGACCAAGAAGAACCTCATATACAATATAACAAAGGTTCTGTGGGAAGTTGTATTCAGAATTTCAACTAGGGATACTGGGAGCTCATCTGTCCAAAAGGGCTAGGCAGTGGGAAGAGACTGGTTCCTTCAATCTGGTGCAGGGATAGAGGAAAGGAACACTTCTGTGAGCAACAATAGACTAGATAAGAGAAGGACATAGCATGGTCACAGTTAATAAAGCTTAAGCTTAGGGACCCACACTTACACAAACCCCTGAGAGGAGTGTTTTAGTTTTCCAGCTACTGAAACAAATACCATACAATGGAATTTAACAGCTCACAGTTTCAGAGGCTAGAAGGTTTCAGCCTCTAGCCTCTGAAACCGTGTCAGTTGGCTGACCAGCAATCTTTGGGGTTCCTTGGCTTTTCTGTCTTATGGCAATACACATGGTGGCATCTTTTCCCTTCTCTTCTGGGTTCCATTGAGTTCCAGCTTCTGGCTACTCTGAGCTATGGCTTCTCATCTGTGTCCAATTTCCTTTGTTTTCAAGGACATCAGCCATTTTGTACTAAGACCTACCCTCACTCAGTCTGGGCACACCTTAACTTTTAACATCTTTAAAGGTGCTATTTACAAATGGATTCACACCCACAGGAACAGGGGTTAGGACCTGCACATGCCTTTTGTGGGGGGCATGACTGAATCCCCAACAAGGAGCCCTTGTAATATATTTGCTGTGACATATGTTTTTGTAAAGTTTGTCTCTTTTCCACTCCTACATTCCCGCTAACATGCTTCCCTCTTGTCAGGTGGCATTAGTTTTGGCTAAAGGGAAGTAAATTCTTTTTTTTTTTAATTAGAGAAGTTGCAGGTTTACAGAAAAATCATGCAGAAAATAGAGTTCCCATAAACTCCCTGTAACAGCTTGAAGTTCTTTTATGAATCCCCAAAAGAAAAAGATTATGTTTGATAACTAATCCATTCCTCTGGGTGTGAGACCCTTTCAACTGGACCACGTCAGTGAGGCGTGACTCAGGTTGCGTCTCCACCCTTTTGCTGGATAACTTGAGACACACACAGAGAGAAATACACACACAGATAAAGTAAGCTGCCATATTTGATCCTGCAAAGTGAGAGAAAGGACTTGTTTTCGCCTACAGCTGAGCTGCAAGAAGAGCTGACACCCAGAGAGAGATGTGCCATATGCCTGATAGCTCACAGCTGAACTCGGGAAGAAAGCAGAGCAGCCAAGACTGATAGAGAAGAACCGGAAAGAGACAAGCCCTATGCCTGGTTGCCCACAGCTGAACTCTGGGAGATGGTCAATTCTGGAGGGGAAGGCAGAGATTGGTGGCCATCTTCACCACGTGGCAGGATGCTAGGATCAACAGTAGGTGACTTTGATGAGAAAGTATCTCTGATGGTGCCATGATTCAGATATTCCACGGTCTTGGAATTGTAGCTTTTCTCCAAATAAATTTCCCACTATAAAAGCCAACCCATTTCTGGTACTTTGTATTGGCAGCTCTTTGGCAAACTAAAACACCCTCCTTGTAAATAAGGAGGGAAATAAACTTGGATATATGTTTGCTATGGGTTTAATGGGAAATATTTATGTGGTTCATAGTCACTTCTGCACAGAGTTAAGTTATTGCTAGCTATCCTTGTTCAAGAATATCTGCCAGGAACATGCCTACCTCCCACCAAGTCAACTCATCATGATGCAAAGCTCAGAAATTTTATTAAGATAAGACTGAGTACTATGGGCACCCAGCACTGGAATATGTGGGTAATAAAGGAGAAACAAGGTTTGAAATGTACAGAGCCAGAAGCTAGTCTGTGGAAATTCTTCCAGTCAAAAGACATGTAAAAACGTATACCATTATAAGGAAGACAACAATAGCAGACTAATTAAAGAGGTTTGCCAACTAAAATACAATCATATTTTAGGCTTATTCACTGTACAAGAAAACTTGAAATGCCCTGAAGTCTTACAGCTCATAAATGAAAAAACCTGGAACACATTTTTTTCAAATTCAATAACAATCCTAAATTTTTACAAGACATGTACAGTAATAAGTTGTGAAGTGAAAAAGGCAGAGGGAGCAGGGTATGGGAACAACGTCAGATTTTGGCTTAGGGTAACTCACAATCAACTGACATCAGAAATATGAGAAAGAGCTGAGGTGGTAGTCAGTGGGTTTTGCTTTGCACATGTGGAGTTTGAGGTACATCTAACTGGGACCCAGGAGAAAGGATAGGGCTAGAAATATAGATCTGGACGTTACCAAAATACATTTTTGGTAATGTTGAGTAGAAGCTGGGAGAAGATAAGAGAGCCCTAGGAGAAATAAGAGGAATGATGTGGTGAAACACTGGGAAAACAGCAACATTTAAAGAACTGGAAGGGAAGCCTTTGAAAAATGACCAGAAGTCAAAAAGACAAGAGGAAAACTAAAAGTACCTAGTGTCCCTGAAATCAAGGAAGAAGTGAGTATTAAGAACGAGGGAGTGGTCGATACTGCCAGTTATTTCAGAGGTCAAAGAAAATAAGAACTGAAAAGCAGCACTGGGTTTGGCAACTTAGTCAGCTATGACCCTGGTGAGAGCAGGTGTAGCTGAATGGGAGGTTGGAAACTAGAGTACAGCGAATTGAAAACTAAATGACTCCTAAACCTCAAAAGACAATTACTCATGTCACCTAAAAAAAGTAATCTGTAAAACACAAATTGCCAGGAAAGTCTTATACTACAACTTTAACTGAGCCCTCCTGGGGCTCCCAGGAGAATAGGCCCATGATTGGGTGCAGGATTCATTTGCATCACACTGGCCAGGCCAGAGCCCCCACCCACACTCTCCTTTTCTTTCCAACCCCACAATTTCTTTATGCAAGTAAACTGCAGGGTTTTCTTTCTTCTTCTCCACACCCCACTCAACCAGATAACCTAAGCAGGTGCAAATAAAAAAAATATAAAAAAACCCAAATCCTATAGATAGCAGCAATATTGTAAATGATGTTCTTTCATTATTTGTAATAAATGTGTCACAACAATGTAAGGTGATGTATGGAATCCCATATGTTATGTATGACTGCCCTTTAAAATTTTGAAATTAAAAATTAAGAAAAAAAAAGTTAAGGGAAGCGGCTGTGGCTCAAGTGGTTGGGCTCCCGTCTACCATATGGGAGGCCCTGGGTTCGGTTCCTGGGGCCTGCTGGTGAGGGCAAGCTGGCCCGCAACCATGGATAGCTGACGGCCTGCACCTGTGGAGGTCTGGTGCAGCAAGATGACACAACAAAGGGAGACAAGCAGACACAGAGGAAACGCACAGTGAATAGACATAGAAAGCAGACAGCGAGCCTAAGTGGTGGTGGTGGGGGGATAGATAAATAAAAAATAAACTTAAAAAAAAAAAAAACTAAGTCCACAGGGACTAGGAGGAGAAGGGAGTGGGGAGAAACAGGTGGCTGGTGGGTAAAGAACCAGTTAGAAAGTAGAAGACATTTAGAAGAAAGCTGTCATAATGACTGGGCAGTCATTGTAATTTCAATATAAGCTTATTTGGGGCTGCGGGCGGGGGTGGTGTAAATCCAATGATTTTAAGTTTCAGCCTCTCATTTTATAAACAGAATTAACTAGACCCATAATTCACACTCAAATGACAAGCCTAATCTCAAAATAATAAACAATGAAATGCATTCCTAAATTCATTGCACTGAGTTTAGAGTGAACACTATTTAAAAGTGAAATTTACTTAGTGGAGGAAGAATGGTTCAATTTCTAACACTTTCTAATACTACTGTCAAACAGAGTAAAGTACAACTTTCTCAGCAAGAGATGAATTTTAGGCAAAGCATGAAATATTCAAGTGCTCATGACACTACAAGTAAATATAACCATTAGAGCGTACTGTGTTAAAAAATATTTATCAGGTGTAACAACTTTTTAAAAAAAGGTTCTATTAATTTGGAAAGTCCTAAATTTTCTGTGTTCCTACTGAATAAGTCAGAAAGAAACTAGGGATGGGTAGATAACAAGGAAATAATTTCACTTGACACTTTGTAGTGGTAGCAATGTGTAGGCAAAAATGACAGATATCAAAACCTCAGTATTAAACTATCCCCTTTTCCCTGATGCTCCACAGAAATATAATTCTCTAACAAAGAAGGAAAAAGCAAACACCACCAAACCCTTAGAAAGCTTTGTCTTAATTTCAAAAAGCTGTTTGATGTAAAGAAATCCTTTAAAAATCTTCCAAGGTACTGATGAGTGTTTTTGTACTCTTTTTTTTTTTTTTTTGCCCCTATTAACTGGTTAGAAAAGCAGTTCTTTTTTCAACACCCCCTCCACCCCATAGTTAGCTTTGGTTGTATTTTTGCCTGATATTAACATCTTGTATTATTCATCAGACTGTCAGTTCTTGATAACAAACATTGACCTGTTTTCGGCAGACTGAAGCATGCCCTAATGCCAGTAACTAACAGAAAAAGATTAATTATTGCTTAGAAAAACCTAAATAAGCTCCACCAATCACAATGAGTAGCCAAATTGAAAGACATGACACAAGCCATGTTGAACACTGGAACTTCTGAATTTAAATATAATGAAGTCCCATTATCATAATAATTTCTCATTTAAAAGTATTTTTACAGTATGTTAAGGTGCCGGCATCTCATGTGACTCTCACAAATAAACAGTCGGAGAGGTAGGCAATCATTGTGTAGTAATTTCAGGAAAATGCCAAAAATGCACCAAGAGCCCAAGCTCACACTGCTGCTCAGTACTGATGCATCCCGCAGGTCACTATAATAGTCTGGGAGGTGAGCTAGTGAGTCTCTTTATAATGCATTTCACTCTTGTTTGATGAACATGTAGCGAAATCAATGAAGAGACCCAACTCAATACAATACCTAATTGTCTTTCAACTTATAGACCTTTCCACTTCTCAAAACACTCCTCACAACTAACACTATCCTGCGCTCAGTAACTATGAGGAAACTGCCACTAGACGGTCAAGAGCATGTGTGCAGTTGCCTGGTCAGTTAGTGGCAGCGTGGAGAGCAGGAGGCAGGACTGCCTAAACAGAAGATAACACAGTACTAAAGAAGTACCCACAAAGCCAACAACAAACTGGGGTACACACCTATGCATCTGAGAAGACAGCCAGCTCTTTGTCTCTAGATTGTTTTCCACAACATCCTGAGAAAATTGCATGTCAGGTTGGAGAGCCCCTAACCTGACAACAGGAATGAGAGAGCTCTCTAACCAGAGCATACACCCAGCCATGCAGGCACAGGCAGTCTAATGTCATTCAGGGAAATAAAGCAAACAATAACATATCAATTGTCTTTGCAGAGCCTATAGTCACAATAAAGGATCTAAAAATTTTGAATACAACTTCTGCAAAGTTATTAACTAAGATAAATCATTAGAAAAATCTATGTGGTCAAACTAATTTAATTTAAACAGTGTTTGACCAAAAATCGTAACTTCAAGAAAGATAAGCCTCAAAAGCTTGAAAAATGACTAGGTATGACCTTAGAATAAATATTTGCCTTGAATTCGATAAAAGGGTAGCACCACTTAGATGAATAGCCTTCACACTGCTTTCAGAAATACAGCTATTAAACAATCATTAAATTCAAGGCTCTACCACACACACACACAAATATAAATGTAAACTGTAAGGTTTCACAAAAGAAGTACAGAATTACACAAACTTTTATTTTTACCCACACAATTCTTAGACAGATTTAAAAGATTAAAATCTGACCTACAGTTTCCTCCTTCATTATAATCACTAAATGTACCTCGTTTTCCTATCCAAACACAAAATTATTTTCTCTGTGATGTCAACTTTCTAAAATACAAAGAACAATATTTCATTACTACTAATAGTAGCCCCAGTTATTGAGTCCCTTCCACGTGCCATGTGTGCCACAAGTTTTACATGTATCACCTCATTTAATCCTTAGAACAAAACTCATAAAAAGGAAGTAGATGTGGCTCAAGTGGTTGAGCTCCTGCTTCCCACATGGGAGGTCCCAGTGCCTCCTAAAAAAAAAAAAAAAAAAAAAGACAACAACAAAAGCAAACAACATACAAAACAAATGAACAAACCAACTCAGGGGAGCCAATGTGGCTCAGTGGTTGAGTGCCGGCTTCCAACACATGAGGTCCCAGGTTCAAATCACAGTACCTCAAAACAAAACAAAACAAAAAAACCACCACCAAAAAAACTCATAAACATTTTGGATGTGAAGGCAAATACATGTAAGATGTTTATACTCTCTATATGTTGTTGCTCACACAGACAAGCATGCATTTAAAGGCCTTGAAGAACCATAACTGACCTAAAGAACTGACTCAAAAAGAATTCAAGGATATGCAACGGTATTTGAGTCTCTTTATATCTGATTTTCGTAAAAATATGCATATATGAGAGCAACTCCTAGTAGTAGTAGGAAAGAAACACCTATACACATTTTTTAGAAACTGTTTGAAATGATCCTTAACCCTTTTAGGAATGTGATAAAAGCTATGGGTTTCTTCCCAGAGATTCACAAACAAAATTTTACATTATTTTAGAAGGTTCAGACTCTTGAAGCCCATTTACACATCTCAGTTTTAAAATCCCCATTTGATTAGGCCAAGAATCAATAGAATGAGACTAGTAAAGCACAAGCTTACACAAAAAGAGTTCTTTGGAAATTGTTTTGAATGTTAGCAACACTGCTCACTTAAAGGATCCCACTATTAATGCTGCTGACAAATCTACTCCAAAGATCTTACAGAAGGAAAGAAGGGAAGGCACCATTAACACTTACTGTTTTCCTATGCAATTCCTGTCATTCAGGCCTCCAACCTTGTTTATGGCAGACCAGGCTGTGAGAGCCACATATGGCAAAGAGGCAGCTTGAGTATGAGTGAGTGATTTGGGCTTGTGAGAGACCTAGATTTGAAGACAACAAGTCAAAAGTAAGAAATGACCTGCAAACCTATGAACAAATTAAGTCAATTTATCTTCATAGGAACCCAACTACTTTCACAAATAGGTCTATAAAATTCTTCAAAGTTCAGTTTACCGCATACCATACTTTAATATTATCTCAAAGGAATCTTCTCCAAATGGTTCAACCTGCCTCACAGAGGTTCAGTAATGTTTTGTAGGCGGCACTACCAAATACAAGTTAAGTTGCTTCATTCTTTATAAAAAAGACCACACTCAATAACTCCATTAGTCCTAACTACACCTAGGAAAAAATCCAAATAAAACTTGAACCCTCTTAAACACATTCTAATTTGTTTTTGAGGCCAGCTGTTTCCTTTAATCCCATTTATGGAAGATAATTTTTCTGGGCTTTCTCTAATCTCAGTAATAACTTTTCTCCCTTCCTGCCCTCTGTTCTCTAGTCAGTATCCTCCATGTTAACCCCTTTCTCAGCTCAAATGTCAGACCTCCTGTTTTTAAAGTTATTCAGAACAACTTGACACTTCCCTGACTCTGCTTCAGTTTAATCCTTACTCTCCATTTGGTATATCTGGTTTCAACTATTTATACTAAGTAAAACCAGGAAATGCAGTGAGGTTTCTAGATTTCTCTCCAAATTCCTGTTCCATGAGACAAAGATAACCTCTGTGGCAGGTTGTTATTAAATGATATTAAATACATTTTTAGTCTTTCAAAAATTCCTACTCTCTATCTTAGTCCTTTCAAAACTGTCCAGAAAACATGACCTCGCTCTGAAAAACAACCACTATGTCAGAGATATTTTTAAATTTTTGCTTATATTTTCTAATGGCATTTCAGCATAGAATTGGTGAGTTACCTCATTTCCACTGACTACAACAAACTCCGAGAAAGTGCCTTGTTTCCATGGAGGAACTGCAGCCCAGACCTGAAACATACATACAGAACTTCATTAGAAACACAGATATCTTCTAACCAGAACTAAGGATGATGGTGTTTCCCAATACACATCCCACCAGGGCGGGGGGGGGGTGTCAGATCACAAGTCAGAAATACACTTAGGGAAGCCGATGTGGCTCAAGCAATTGGGCTCCCGCCTACCACATGGGAGGTCCGTGGTTCGGTTCCTGGTGCCTCCTAAAGAAGACAGCAAGCTGGCGCGACAGGCAGGTGTGGCAAGCTGACACAAGATGATACAACAAGAGACACAAGAAGAAAAACATAATGAGAGACACAACAAAGCAGGGAGCAGTGGTTCCTGATGCCTCCTAAAGAGAATGAGCAGGACAGCGAGCTGATGCAACAAGAGACATGAGGAAAAACATAAAGAGAGACACAACAAAAAGCAGGGAACAGAGGTGGCTTAAGCGATTAGGTGCCTCCCTCCCACATCGGAGGTCCTGGGTTCAGTTCCCAGTGTATCCTAAAGAAACAAAGAACAGACACAGCAAGTGCAAAGAACAAGGGGGTACAGAGAGATAAATAAAAAAAAAATAAATCTCAAAAAAAAAAAAAAAATACACTTAGCAGAAGAGTTATTTTCACATCATCTAGTAGATTTATTACTTAGTGTTATTCCAGATTTATCAAGTCAAACCATGTTGGAAGTAGATGCCGATGTACCCTGCTGCATTTACTCACTAACTAGTCTCTGAGGCTTGAATCCTGGCTCTACCACTTATTAGCTTTGGGTCCTCTCTATAACTTGGCATTCTCATCTGTGAAATGGTTCTACATATACCTACTTCATAGGGATTAAATGAGTTCTTTTATGAAAAGTAATTAGAATAGTGTTAACTAGCATTATGAGCTCAGTAAGATTTCTTGGCACAAAAGTTCAAAGTGACAAGTGATTTTACCAAACCTTAGCTTTTAAAACCACAGAACCGATTAGTAAATTGTCATTTAAAGGTTCTTTCAAAGAAAAAAAATAGTCCTAATCTTATACATTTTATTTTATTTATTTATTTTTTTAAGATTTTATTTATTCATTTATCCCCCCCCCTGCTGCTTGTGCTCGCTGGGTCAGCTAACCACGCCGTGCGGGCGGGCTTGCCTTCACCAGGAGGCCCCGGGAACCGAACCTGGGGCCTCCCATATGGTAAATGGGAGCCCTACTGATTGAGCCACAGCCGCTTCCCAATTATACATTTTTAAATTTTGCAATTCTTAAGCATCAGATTTAGAAAACCCAAGAATTGTCAAGCTATTTTGGAATTGTTTGTGGAAAATGTAGTAACAGAATCAACAAAGTAAAGTTTCTGACCAAAACTAGTACATTTGTTGAAAAGAAATAAAAAGGTCAGTGGTATAGAACATTCTTCCAGAAGCAGCAGAATGAAATTTCCCCATTTAGAAAAGGAGCAGTGGCGTTTCACAATTCACCTCATCTCCAGGTTTGAAGTACTTCACATCAAGTCCACATTCCATCACCACACCAGACACATCTCGACCCAGGGTCAGGGGAAATTCTTCTCCTTTGAGTTTAATATGTAAAGGATCACGCTTCATATTTAAAGCTGTAGCTCCATAACCACCTATAAAATACAATTTATCTGTTTCTTCCTAAAGTAAGAATGGAATGATTTAAAAACCACTACAAAATTATAGGCCAGGTACTACTCTAGATCCTTAAAATCTAGATAATAAAGTAATCAACTTTATTGTTTAAACATCACACAGGAAAGCATAAAACAATGAGTGTTGTTCCCTACAAAGAAAATTACATGGAAAATTATAATCATTAAACTAAAGCTACCATTGTGCAAAATGTTTGGGAAAATCTAGTTTTAAATTGTCTTCAGAACTTTTAGTATTTTCCTTTATACAATTTGTTTTTGAAGCTGGTTCTTTTAATGTTAATTTATTCATTCACTCATTTTTTAAACAAAATTATGTGATGCCAAATCAAGAAGAATATATGGTAAGCTGTTTGAAGTTAATATACAAATAAATAAGGCAAGGACATAAAGTATTTGATATGCACTGGTCCATGGGTAGTGGTCCCAACCTCCACCCCAAAATATTTCTAGAATGACTTCTTTGGAATAAGTGCATAGATTCCTAAGTGGGAAAAAGACACATGGCTGTATTCGTTCTGATATGTTAAATCAGGTTAATTACACACACACACACACACATATATATTTATTTATACACACACACATATATATATGAATATTTACATCTTCTAATCTTAATTTCCCCCAAAAAATATTGGCTACTCCATCTACAATAGTGCAACATAGTTTATTACAAAGCTTCATCATATACTATTACTTTTCTAAAACACACATTATCTGTTATTCTCTCTTCTGCTTAAAATTTTTCTGAGGCTTTCTAGCACTTAGAAGAACATTTGTGATATGTGAGGCTTCTCAAGATAGGAACCCAGCTCACCTCTCCAGTCTCATGCATCACTCCCTGCCCCAAGATTTTTGCTCCAGAATTACTAGAGTGAAGAAGGTCATTCATAGAAGTCAAATGCTGCTGAGGGGAAGAGAGTTTTTTAAATAAAGGTCAAAAGTTGCTAATAGGTTCAAAAAAAAAAAAAAAAAGAGAGAGAGAGAGAGACTGGATTCAACTATATAGAGGTTTGGTGACCTTGATAGGAGCCAGTGCTGTAGAGTGGTATGTTTGAAAGAAAAAATAAGAAAGGAACTGGAGAAGTTGTTTATTCTTAAAAAAAAAAAAAAAAAAATTGAAACACATGAGGGCAAGTGTTTGAAAGCTGGGATTGTCCCAGAAAATCTAAGCTGATGGCCATTATGCCAATATTACACATTTTCCATCTGGGTAGTTTGGAGTGTACTCTATAAGGGGGAAAAAAAAACAACAACAAAAAAAAACTTCATATGTAATACTCAAGTCACATTTCACTTTTCCTGTCTTACATTCCCTTCCACAGCTGAAACATAATTAAAGCATTATTCACTGAAATTCCTGTGTGGTTTGAGCAACTTAGGTGGGCATTTAGCCATATCAAATTTGTTTCTGCTGTTTCAGAGCTGCAAAATGGATTCAGTCCTCTCTGAAGTACAGCGCCTGCAGCTCAAGGCTGCTTAAACAGTATTCTTGGCCACTCTGGAATGCTAATGTTAAGTGCTTAGCCCGGCTCATTAATACTATCTAAAATAGATCAAAATCCAGAATGTGGCTGGTACCTTGGAACTGAGAACCTGCTTGACACAAATAAATGGGGTCCCTTAGGAGCTTCATCCCATTGAAAGAAGATGCCAGTTTGACTGGTTCTGATTTGTTCTGAGTGATATGGAAAATCCTAACTCTGTCATCAGTTTCAAAGACTTTAATCCCATCTATAGAAAGCAAACTTTGCTGGTATGATGCTGTTGGCTGTACTTTTTTTTCTTCTATTTTTAAGACTAGTCATTTCTTTAGTCATTTCTATGATTTATTATTTTATGCCCAACAATAGTGGCCATCTCTAGAAAAAGAGCCTGTCTTTATGTTTCAAAACAAAGTAGACATATCTCTTGCTTTCTTGTCAAGGGCAATAACTGCTTCCTACAGTTTACAATGTCCTGCTCATTACTTTATTTCCTCAAGCTACTACTTTTAGATCTCTTAGCAATAATATCAAAATCTTAAAAAGAATCCATGGGCAGGCAAGGAAAAAAGAGGATAGCATGCAAATATTACCACCCAGTCAAGTCATAAAAATCTGAGCTGTCTCAAGAATATTATATGAAAATAAAATGTGTTACAGTATTATACTATTAAATAGCACCAAGGAAAGTCCAGATACAGCCATTCCACTGAGATTAAAACCTACAAATTGTGCACTCAAAAAAATGAAAACTTAACAGATCTAAAAGACAAAATATAAAAAATTAATCATGAACAAAATACTGTCCACTTAAGCTTGTAATGTTAAGGCAGAAGAAAAATATAAAATGACAACTAATAACTGGATGACAATACTTATGTGAAGCACTGAAACAGGTAGTAGTTGACAAGGCATGGGATCTGCCTTCCAAGAGCTCACAATCAAAGGAAATGAAAAAAACATACTGACCACTGGGTATAAACCTACCACTTCAACACATATCCTATAAAAATTAAATTATCTTCATGTCCAATGTAAAACAAATAAAGTATTTAAAACAACATACCCAACTAATAGTAGCAATTATTACCTCAAAGCAAATAAAAATAACACAAATATGGATTTCATGAGGCAATCATAGTAAAGTCATTTCAATTCACTCTTATTAGAGCTTTCTGGCTACAAACACTCTAAGAGTCCAAAGTCTTCCCCAAAAGTCTTTTCCTCAAAGAAAGGTGTAAGTTATTCCATCATATTGTCTAGATCAAGCATGTTCAATAGAAATATAATGCATGCCACAAGTGTAATTTTAAATTTTCTAGTAGTCACTATAAAAAGTAAAAAGAAACAAGTGAAATTAATTTTAATATTTGACTTCATATATCCAAAATATTATCAGTTCAACATGTAATCAATATAAATTAGACACTGGACATATTTTTTTGTTCCAAGTCTTTGAAATCCAGAGTATATTTTACACTGACTGCATATGACAATTCAGACTAGCCGTATTTCAGTTGCTTGACAGACACAAGTAGCTAGTGGCTACCATACTGGACAGCACACGTCTAGATATAGTCACTAAATTAACAGAAGCATTAAAAAAATTGGAGTCAAAGGACCTAAAGACAGTGAAACCAAACTTTATTTTCCAGCAGTTCTCCAAGTACAATGGGTCCAAAAAACCTTTTCAAGGATTCTAAGAGGTCACTTCTGTTCCAAGTACCTATTAGCACAGGGCCAGCTTTTCTTCACAGACTTTAACATACTGCAATAGATTGAATGCATAAATAGATATGAAAATCTAGTTGTCTTATTAAACTAGACAATGAAGAGACTTAAGGTGTAAAACAATGTTATTCTTCTCAGTCTTTTTTTTTTAATATAGTAATTTTTTTTGAAGATAAGAGTACATGCTCTCAACTACTACCTGTTCCAATGCTTCACCCATGTGCTTTTCTTATGTCATTTTATATGTTTATTCTGATTTAATTTTTTAATGTTAACACGAGTTTACTGTATTTACTAATGAATAAATGTTTTGCATTTGTTTTAATTTTTAATGAGGCAAATATTGATAGCTATACCCACATAAACAAAAGCTCCATAATTTTTAAGAGTGTAAAGAAGTACCAAGACCCCCAAATTTGAGAATTCCTGTCCTAATCTATCACACCACTCCTGGAAAAAAAAAAAAAAGAAGAAGAAATAAGAAGTCAAAGTCTCAACACTCCTACTTATCTATAAATTCCACAAAATGGTTCATTCCATCATTAATCTCAATTTTGTAATTGGATGTATACATAAACAAATTGAATTCACACGTAGTTCACATATTAGAGGCATTTGTGAACTACCATGTTTTCATGGCAATCTGTTGAGAACTAGAACTATAGGTCTAAACACACAAACACTTCAGAACATAGACCCATGGCTAAATTAAACTGCTTATAGCAGCTTAATTAAAACACTGAGGTTAACTGATCAATCATTCTAAATGATGTTTTTGATTGCTTCAGAAGACACAGAAGGGTTCCCATAAGCAAAACTGACAATATTTTTGTCAGTGTTTTCCAAAATTTAAGTAATTCACAAAGAGTGATTAATCTTTTCAGCACTTCAGCAAATATAATAATTTCATAGTTTATGTTTAAGGACTATAGTCCTCTCCAAGCTTCCTCAATATTCCCCAGCAGAAATTCAGATTATATCCCTATTCAAGATGGAGCATAACAGGAAAAGTACAACAGCAGAAATGAAAAAGTACTATTTCCTGGATTTCCGTTCAATTTCTTTGCCCCTGGACTAATAAAGGAAGCTTTATGTCAGTTCTGAACCGATGTCAAAACATAACCATATCCAGTAACTGTGCTTGACTTCAGGGTATCACAAAGTTCCCAGGAGAGTACTCCAGAAAGCTGTAGGCACAACTCTCAAGTTCAAATTTACATAGCAGGGAAACAGTTCAAACCCACATTTTGTAACAAAACAAAACAAAACAAAACAAAAAATTAGAGTATACCATAGACATTGCAATTTCAACATTTTTGGAAACAATTTGCTGAGCTACTGTCAGAAAGCTAAACGATTCCGTTGTGTTAACCAGAGAACTGTAGTCAAATAACTGAACTTTTAAAACTGCGTCTCTGATGAAATTTTCCGAAGAACTAAAAAAGAAAAAATTAGGTAAAGAAGAATGTCTTTTGAAAACTTACTTCTCATATTAACATCTATAGGATTTACACTCGCAGCGTGAACTTTAATAATGACTTCATTTGGATAGTGTATGATAGGTAACATCATGTTCTGAGTGAATCGAAGCACTTCATTCTTCCCATATTTATCTATCACCCAAGCGGGCATGACAGTACTCCTTGGAGAGGTAGTACTAATCTTTCTAACTACGGAAGACTTTTGTACAAATCTGCTTCTCCATAAGCAAACTGCAGTACATATATTTCTTCTAAGCACACAGGTCTTCAGACATTCCATCATAAAACAGTGGTTGAATTGCACGTCCCAATTAAAATGCACATGAATTGCATCAAAATCTCACCCCTGAATTCGGTTAAATTCTGCCAAACACACTAGCCGATTTCATAGTTGAGGATTCACTCAAAAAGGAGGTTAATCTAACGGAGCAGTTGAAGGGAGAAGAAAATGAAATTATTTCGCTCTTATCATCTGAAATGCTCCAGTCAGCTTTCTGTCCATTTTCCTCCCTCACCCCCCTTCTCTTTAAAAAACATAACAAGAAAAACAGAACCCTTAGAACCCCATCCTGTTTCTGGGAGTCCTCGACGGGACAAGCAAGACACCCTCAGCGTTCCGGAAGCCAAAGATTCGGAACGCTTCCCGGTTCCCACCGCGACCTTAGCCCAGAATCTCCTTGCAAGCCGGCTGTCCCCCGTCGCCGGCCAGCTTTGCAGAGACAACCAATCATTTGCAAAGATCGTGTCTTCGGACTGCAATTCGACCAATCCAAATACTCGGTGCTGAAGGGCTCAGTGACGATCAAAGATGGCTGCGCCCATTTACCACTAGTAGCGGCCGTTGACCTTCCCCTCGCCCCTCCCCCTTTGTCACCTGGTCCCTGTGGTGGCTAACTGAGCACAAAAACCATGCTGCGCCGGACCGTCCGAGAAGTGAGTGGGATTAGCCTGCTGAAGTCCCGGGGAAGGCGGGAAGATGGGCGTAAAGGAGTCCTCAGGCCTGACCACGCATTCTGGTCCGTCCCACCGCCTCTTCAGGCGGACGGGGAGATCCGGAAATTTTGGGGTTTAGACTGTAGTCTTCATACCTGTTCTGAGGTTAGGACCTCAGTAACGAAGGTCCCTGCATCGTGGAGCTGTGGAATGGAATTGTTCATGTGCATTTCGCGGTTAGGCGTTTGCTAAGGCTTGGGTCGGGCCCTGGTTAGTCTCTCAGAAGTGCGGTCAGGCGGGTTACGGGGATTTTGCGTGTTCATTTCAGTCCCCTACACTCGTTGATGTAGTTCTCTATAAAGAGCTCAGCGAACTGGTAGTTTGCAAAATCTTAAGAGTACTTTTTGGCGCTCCCCCCCCCTCCCCCGATATATTCACACTGTAGGGTTCAACCACCAGTAAAATACCAACGACTCCCTAACCCATATCTCCACTTCTTGGACATCGTTTTTGAACCCTAGGTTATTATTTGTGAGTGCTTTTTGGACATCTCTTCCGAATGTCCCATAAGCCCCTCAAATTCAACTTATCTAAAGTTGAATTCATCTTTATAACAGGACCACCCCTTCTCTGTTCCCCATCTTAAAAAAAAATGAAATGAAGCCTGATCTTTATGAATTCTTAATATTCTCCTTTTAATGGCACAACTGTTACCTCAGTTGCTGGTGTGGAAATTGGAAGCACCTTTCAGGGGTTCTTAACCAGGGGTCCATGAGCTTGAATTGAAACTCAAAAAAACCTTATTCTTGTGGGGCTGTGTTGGTGCAGGTGTGATATATTTATTAAATAATACATGGTATAGTGTGGACTTAGTAAGGAGTCCATGGTTTTCACCTGACTGGCGTGGAACAAAAAAGGTTAAGAACCCCTACCTTAGATTCTTCCTCATCTCTCATCCAGCAAATCACCAAGCCCTATTAATTCTGTCTTGTAAATATGTATGGAACCTTTTCTCTCACTTGATCCTGGCTGTTCTAACTTGATTCAATTCTCCTTCCTCTCTGGCCCAGATCCCCCAAACATTAGCACTGCTGGCTCACCACTATTAGAATCACCTGTGGCCTTATTAAAACCACTCCAGAACTACTCAGACCTCTGTGGTAAGGCCAGGCTTCAGGTGATTCTAATGATCTGTAGCGGCTGAGGAAAATGTATTTTTATAAGTTGGGTTTAGTTTTGTTTGTTTGTTTGTTTGTTTGTTTAAGAACAGATTGGATTCTCAAATGACAATATCGGGAATTTAATATGGTGAAACAATAATATGTTTTGGGGGAAGAACTATTTATTATTTAAAGCCTATGGATTTAAAGTTCTCATAATTTATAACTTTCTAAAAGGCTGCCAGCCTGAGTGAAAATAGAGACTTCCCAGGTGGAGCTACAAAAGGAAGGTGTAAGGCAGAGTAGGTCCTCAAGAGTTTGGAGCTCAGGGAAGAGGCTAGGTAGGAGCATATAAATTTGCCTGAGTATAGACGGTAATTAAAGCTACATAGCCTGGAGAGATCAGCTAGGAAGTTTGGTATAAAAAAGTTTAGTATAAAGTTTAGTATAAAAGTATAAAAAGAGGGCCTAACTTGGGAACATTTAGAGGGCAGCAATGGAAGCAGAGCCAGCAAAAGAGGCTGAAAGAGACAACCAGGAAGACAGGAGGTAAATCAAGAGGGTATGGTGTCCTGAAACATCAGTGATCACTTGTGTTGAATGCTGCTGAGAAGTATTGTAAGAAGAGGAGTAAGTGTTGACTACCAGATTTAGGAATGTAGAGGTTGCTGGTGATCTTGACATGCAATTTCATGAAGCAGTGAAGACCAAATCCTGAATGGAGTGTGTTTAAAGAGAGAATAGGTACCAGTAAGCTGGACACTGAGCCCTCAAGAAGTCTGCTATACCTTCAGCACTTACCAAGACATTTTTTGGAAAGAGTTCTTTTCCTAAGTGAACCTCTGAAGTTATCTGTAAAGTTAATAAAAATGTTCTCCACTTTGTTACAGAGAAGTGAATGTTATAATGTCTTGCAGAGACAAGTAGTAGTTAAGAGCATGAGCTTTGGAAACAAGACAGGTAGGTCTTGGTTTGAATCTCAGCTCGGCTGCTTTCTAGCTATGTAACCTTAAACAGGACTTCAGTTTTTTCACCTGTAAAATGGAGATAATATCAGCTTTTCAGTGTGGAAGAGATAAAAAGTATTTAGCATGGTGTCTAAAAGTAAATACTAGCCATTAACATTAGTTTGTTGCAGGGACAAATTTACTAAATTATATGTATTTGCAGTTTTCCCTTCCCTGAGTTTCTAAGAAGACTGGTTGCTGAGGAAGACTTTGTAATTTTTTAAAGGAGTTATATTAGTTTTTTTCTTGCATAGCAAATTAGTACAAACTTTGGCCTAAAAGAACATAAATTTATTATCTCATAGTTTCATGGGTCAGGAGTCCAGACACAGAGTAGATGGCTTTTCTACTCGGGATCTCATGAGGCTGAAATCTCATCTGGAGCTCAGGGGTCCTCTTCCACACTCATTCAAGCCGTTGGCAGAATTTGTTGCCTTGTGGTTGAAGGACTGAGGTCCTCATTTTCTTGCTTGCTGTCATCAGGGGGTTGCCGCTCAGTTTATTTCATAACTACATGGCCCCCTCCACGGGCAGTTTACAAAACGAATGTTTGCTTTCTTTCAGGACAGTAGGAGTACATCTCTGCTGTGTCATCTCTTTTAAGGGCTCACCTGATTAGGTCAGGCCAACCCATATTAATCTTCTGTTTGATTAACTGGAAGTCAGCTGATTAATACCCTTAATTATATCTGCAGAATCCTCTTGCCATGTACATAATCACCAGTGATATCCCATCATATTCACAGATCTCACCCATGGGGAAGGAATCAAGGTGTGACAGATTACTATCTTAGAATTCTGCCTAGCAAAGGGGTTAATTGGAGATGCAGATGGGAAGAGCCAGATAATCTCAGAACATATGAGGAAACAGAGAGGGGAGAGATTTGGGTACCTTCTAAAAGGACTGAAATTCTGGGATGATAAATATCTAAAGAACCTTTATAAGAAATTTTGCTATGTGACCTGTAAAAATCTTCTCAGTGTCATCAAATGACCTCCATAAAGACATTAGCTTTCAAGGGGAAGGAAGAAGGAGAATAAAATGAGAGATGAAGAAGTGGAGGCGTTGAATATAGACATCTTTTGAGAAATTTTGCCTTAAAGGAACAGAGAAACAGGGAAGTAGAGCAAGAACTGGAGTTCAGGGAGGGTATGTTTAAGATGGGTGATAGTCTGCATGTTTATATGTTCAAGGGAATGATCCAACAGAGAGGAGTAGAGTGACGCAAGAGAGAGAGAGGAAGTAATGGGTGCAATATGGGAATGGGACCCAATACACAGGTGAAAGGAATGGCCTTAGATAGGCATATAGGCAGCCCATTATCTTTTAACAGGACAGAGGGTATATAGGTATAGTTGCAGGCAGGCAGGTAGATTTGATAGAGGGAAGACAAAATTGTCTTCTGATTTCTTCTGTTTCCTTCAGGGAAATAAGTAAAAGGCATGGACCAAAAGTGAGGCAGAAATGGGTTGCTGGAGATTAGAGGAGAGAGGAGAAAGTGTAAAGTAGTCTTCTGGGAAAAGAGAAAAGCAAATTGACCAAACAAAGTAGGATTGCTGGGTAGGGCTAAGTGTCCATGTGAAATTAGTGGTCATAAATTTAAAATGAACTCAGCATAATGGCCTATTTTACTCAAGCCATATTTAGCTGCAGACACAGGATAGGCTGGGTTAGGGTTTACCAATGGAAGTATAGAGGAGCAAGAAAGTTGAGACTATATGCAAGGAAATGATTGTGGTTATAGATTGTTTAATCTGAGCTGCCTAAGGAGTGAAGACATGAAGGGGTGGTAATGAGTGACAAAATTATGTGTGGGCACAGAGGTCTTTATAGGATTAAAAAACCATTGGAGTATGAATAGTAGAGGACAGGAGCGTGGGATGACTAGACTTGAGAATTGGGAGATTATACAGATATTGGTAATGAATAGTCGCAGTTATGACCAGGGAAGTCAGTGACTGAAGGAGATGAGGTGAAGGAAAGATCATAGGAAGTGAGGAAAGAAGCCAGGTTTCTGTCTACATGAACTTGGAGTTTGAAGTCAACAAGAATGACCAAAAGTGCCACAGTAAAGATTACAGTGAGTCAGGTGCTTAAATCTTCAGTGAGTGAAAAGGAGTGCCAGGGAGATTCTAGATTAACACACCAGGGAGAGTGGTATAAGCTTCTTGAAAGCATGTGCTTCAGATGAGTTGGGATTTTTGAGAGAACACAGGAGAAATGCTTTGAAAGGTACTGAGGAGCAAGGAGGACATCTGCCTGCACCTCTCCCACCTCCCCCCATGACATTATGGTACAGCAAAGGCAGGAGAAAATAGAATTTGAGAGGAGGTAAGAGAAGCACTGGCCTCAAGTGAAAGCATGGTTTCCATTTTAAAGGCAAACTTTATCAGTTAACTTCATCTTATTCAAATATGACAACTTTCAGTTTTTCCCCATGGGAGCTGTACTGTTAATTTGCTCAGTCCTTTCTATTTAGTATCTTTTAAATCCTTTTACTATGTTTTCATTTCTTTTCTCCAATTTCCTTATTAATTCTCTCAAATCTGGATTTCCTACAAAAGGCCCTAACAAAGATCAGCATCATTTAAAAGGAGTGCTCCTAGACAATATCATTTCTTGCCCTTCTCACCACAATAATAGCTTGTTACCTCTTATCCTCCTACCGACTGGTAAGTCAGAAAGCAGCTTGAGGATACTGGGCATTAGAGGACATAAGGAGAATCAAGGAAGGAGAGAAGTTGGTAGACAATTTTGCTCATTATTACAATTTTGCCATGGGATAGACCTGCCTATATATACTTCTTTGTCTCTTCAAGCTCTGGCTTTTTGCTAGTTCTGACTCTTCCACCAGCCTACTGCTGCTTCTCTTCCTACTACATATTTGCAGTATTAGAATACATTGCTGTCTTTTATTTCTTTCCAGCTCCTTTCTTCTAAAGAGTTTACATTTCATATTAACCATTCAACAGAAATAATCCCTTCTCCTTACTGCCTCCTTTATGCCAAGCCTCACTGTGCCGCCACATCCCAAAATCACTCCCTGCATGGCAGTTCCTTTTTTTCCTCTTATCCATTAGCACTAGGGGTCCTCTCAATGGCCTATTCCCACTGCTTTTCTCATTTAAAATCCTCAGCCCTAAGAATGCCATGGCTTTGATGATTTATTCAATAGCAGAGAGTGGATCGTTTGCAGATTTTCCCCTCAAATGCAGACTCTTGCTTATGTGTATGAGACAGTCCATGTGAAGAAGCAGTCAATTCAGAGGACAAACAAAGCTTCCTGTAGTGTAGAGATAGAAATGGTGAGGAGCATGTGATATGAAGTCATCTCTCCTCTACTATTTGTGTGGCTTTGGACAGATCACTCAACCCCCCTGAGCCTCAGTTTCCTCATCTGTAAAATAAGATTAATAATACCTCAATTATGTGGTTGTTATAAAGCTTAAAAGAAACAATAATGCAAGTAAAGCAACAATTCTTGGCACTTGATAAATCCTCAATAAATAGTACTCCTCTTGACCTTCCCTTGTCTCTAAGATTTTTTTTCCATAAAATCTCCAAAGTTTTGATATCTTTGATGTTATTCACTCTTTTAACCTGATGAGTAACTATATATTATTATTACTTTCTGTAGTAAATGTGAGACAGTCATAACTTCTGCTTAGGCTTCCATTTACATATACTGTCAATATATAGGTTCTGGTCACTTGTGCAGATTTCAGAAAAGTTAGTTTTTAGTATACTTTTGAATCCATATTTTCTAAACATTTCTTTCCATTTGTAGCAGCTTTAGCTTGAATTCTACAGTAGATATAAAAATCTTAGAACTGTAAAGTCCTGCCATGCCTTGCCTAATTCAATTTTCATTTTTGACTCTGGATTACCTGTATTGCAACTAAGCTACCTTGTACATAATCTACCCTAGCCCAAACTTTACCCATGCTGGGCCTCTACTTCCCCTGAATAGGATGGCTTACCTACACTATAGCTCTTGTTTGTATAAGCATGATTTAGAGATAGAAAGCTATTCAGCTAGGGAGGTGAAAATCATGGCCTCCTTCCCACCCTCAAGCTGATTAACCCATTACCCTTTATTCACTACAGCAAGTGTATGGTTGATAGGTTCTCTTGATTTGAAACCCAAGCCTCACTTCAAAATGTTATACTTAACCACTCTCCACCTGTACCCCTGTCCCACCTGTATAATGTTTGAAACTTTTGCAGACTCAGTAAGGCTTTTGACTCCTTTGTACTATAGGTTTCTGCAGCACTGAAACAAGGCCAAATTACTCCAACAGAGCTCTGTCAAAAATGTCTCTCCCTTATCAAGAAGACCAAGTTTCTAAATGCTTACATTACTATATCAGAAGAGGTGGCCTTAAAGCAAGCTAAAGAATCAGAAAAAAGATATGAGAAAGGTAAATTACTTTTAATTACACTTAATTGTTCTTTCTCCAGAGAAAGTTTAACCTGGGTATAGTGGTCTCCATTTGACAAGTGAATATACACACATTTAAAGAATCTTCCATGAGGTATTTAAAAAAAAAAAAAAACGAATGGAGGGGACAGATGTGGCTCAAATGGTTGGGCATCCGTCTCCCATATGGAGGGACCCAGGTTCGATCCCCAGGACCTCCTGGTAAAAAAAAAACAAAAAACTAATGGATATGTGATGCTATATAATGTTCAACTATAATAATTTTTTACCTAATCTTGATCTCTCAAGTATTTTTGCCAAAAACTAATAATTATTATAAGATCTATATTAATGTGTCTTTATATTTTGAACTATTATCTCCTATATTGCTCTTTTGCCTTTTTAACATAGGTGAATCACTTGGAAATTTAGATGGAATTCCTATCGCAGTAAAAGACAACTTTAGCACATTGGGCATTGAGACAACATGTGCATCAAACATGCTGAAAGGTAAAAAATGTCTAATCACAACTGCATTAGTCAGCCAAAGGGGTGCTGATGCAAAATACCATAAATCTGTTGGTCTTTATAAAGGGTATTTATTTGGGAGTAGAAGTCCACAGTTACTAGACCATAAAGCATAAGTTACTTCCCTCATCAATGTCTATTGCCACATGTTGGAGCAAGATGGCTGCCATTGTCTGCAAGGATTCAGGCTTCCTGGGTTCCTCTCTTCCCGGGACTTGCTTGTCTCTGAGCTCGGCTCCTCTGCTATCTCCACAAGGTCAGCTGTAGACTATGAGGCTCTCTAGGCTTTGCCTCTCCCCACAAGGTCAGCTGTATACTCAATGGCTTGTCTCTATCCTGAGGCCTTCTCTCCTTCCTCACGACCAAGCTTGTCTGTCTGCTGGCCTCCCCAGGCTCCAGCCTCAAAACTTGAACATCAGAACATTTATATTTGATTCCTCACCCACCAAGGGGTGGGGCTCAATGCCCTACTGATGTGGCCCAGTCAATGTCCTAATCATAACTTAATCATGCCCAAATTAACAGACCAGTTTACAAGAATAATCCAATATCTATTTTTGGAATTCATAACTATATCAAGCTGCCAAACTGCTACAACAACATTTATAATTTTATCAAAATAGGTACTTTTTAGTTTAAATTGCTAAATTCCAAAGTAACCTCAGGCTATATCTTCCAAGGAAATACTTAGAATATTATCTTTTTACTATTTGCTCTTTCAGAATACAAAATTATTCTTCAGAGGTAGGTCAGTTTAAGGAATGATTCGAATCCTAGTTAGGAAGTTGAAGACTCAATTCCTGATCATCACAGACACACTAGCTGCCCTCTATCTACAGCTCGTTGATAACATGGGAATAGATAGGAAGTGGCTATCATTACTATTATTACCCATCTCCTGAGGATGGTGTGGTGATTCATTAGCATCCACTGTCCAGTTATTTTTTAATCCCTGACTCTTCCATCTCTAAAAATACTGAATGTAGCAGTACCTAGTGTTATTCTCTACAATTTAGTAGGTCAAACAGAAATATGTTTATCAAGATGTTTGGATCCAAGGAAGGAAAATAGATGGAATAAGGTTCTCCAGAATACTACATGCTAAAAGTAATATTCTATGATGAATATGCCTCAGGTTCATCTGATAGGTGGAATGTTGCTCATTGTTTTAGAATATACACTACAGTTTTTCAGTAGATTTTAATTGAGAATAAAAATCTAATTCTACCAGGAAATTCATAAAAATTACTTTGTGAAATAGTATCTGAGAAGTCAAAGTGGAATATAATGTACAAAATAATGATTTCCAATTCGTTTCAGATGATTTAGGTATATCACTGTCATGCATATTTTGCAGTACTGTTAAAGTCAACGTTCTTAGATTATAAAAATAGTGAATGTACAGACTGTCTTTGGCAAAAATAAAGCAGCTGGCAGTAGAAAAAAATTAACTCTTGAAAGAAGTACAACCTCTTACTCAAATTAAGAATAATTAAAAAATATAAATATGAATGAATTACTTAATTACAGTTTAAAATCTAGTGTGTTCCCTGCATGTGATTTACATGTTCGCTGATTTCTCTCCTATAATATAACTGAATTTCTTTTCCAGGTTATATACCACCTTATAATGCTACAGTAGTTCAGAAGTTGTTGGATCAGGGAGCTCTACTTATGGGAAAAACAAATTTAGATGAGTTTGCTATGGGGTAAGTAAAATTGAACTTTTCTTATATTTCTTACATCTGTGTCTTTCGTTGAATTCTTCTTAGTTATGTTTTGTATATTTTTTGCATATACATCATGCACATACTTTGATTTATCCCCACATATTTCATGTTTTTTTATCTTACAGAAAATGGTATCTTTAAAAAATAATTTCTAATTGTTTTTAGTTTTTGGAAATATACTTGATTTTTCTATATTAATCTTGTATCCTATGACCATGGTAAGCTCACTTATTAGTTCCAGTTGATCTTTGCATATTCTCTGGGATATTTTATTGTCGATGATCATGTAGTGCACAAATAAAGACAGTTTTACTTGCTCTTATTTCTTTTTCTTGCCTCATTTCACCAGTTAGGACCTTCAGTAGAATATTCAATAGAAGTTGTGAGAGCAGATTCTGCCTTGTTCCTGATCTTAGAGAAAAGCATTTAGTTTCTCACCAAAAGCGAATTTTTATTTTCCCTTTTATAATACCTGTCATATTTGTAAAAATTGCTTGATCTGTTCCCTAACTAGACTATAAGCTTCATTGGAGCAGAGTCCTTGACTGACTTGTTCATAGTGATATTCTTGGCACTCAGTAAGTATATATTAAAGAAGTAATCCGTGGAAATAAACTCAAACATAGGTTATTAGGACATCACCTTGCTTGGCTAATCAAAATTAATATCACAAATGAGGGTGAAGTCTACATCATGTGCCTCCAGATATGATTCCCTGAGAAGGCAACTACCTTAGCTATGCAGTATTCCAGCTGAGAATGCATAACTGAATCTAATAGCAAAGAAACAGTAGATAAATCCAAAATGAGAAACAGTCTATTAAAATGTCAACATCATAAAAGATAAAGAAAGGCTATGGAAACATTCCAGATTAAAAGAGGCTAAAAGAAGTAAAACCTAAAACTACAAAACTTACAGAAGAAAACTCAGGAGACAATCTTCATGACCATAAGTTAGGCAAAGATTTCTTAGATTGGACAGATAACACATGAGCCATAAAATAAAAATTTGATAGATTAGACTTCATTAAAATTAAGAACTTCTATTCTTTGAAATATACTATTAAAAAGTGGGGAAAAAAAAGAAGGCACAGCCTCAAAACACATATTTGAGAAAGAATTGGTAACCAGGATATATAGATGTTCCTCCAACTCAGTAATGAAGGAAAAAAAACAAACAAACAAAACACAGATAGCCCATTTTTTAAAAATGGGCAAAAGATTTGAACAGACATTTCACCAAAAAAGAGATATAGTTGGCAAATAAATACATGAAAGAATGCTCAACAGCATTAGTAATTAGGGAAATGCTAATTGAAGCCACAGTGAGATACACATACCTATCAGAATGGCAAAAAACAAACAACAACAACAAAAAAACCAACAGTGCCAAGCTCTGCAAGGATGTAGAACAACCGGATATCTCATACATTGCTGGTGGGGAATGCAAAAACAATTTGGCCATTTTGGAAATAGTTTGGCAGTTTCTTATAAAGTTAAACATACACTTAACATATGACTCAGCAATCTCACTCCTAGGTATTTATTCAAGAGACTAACTTTTACACAAAAGTACTGGCTAGGACCTTCAGTAAAATGTTTGCAGTGGCTTTACTGATAATTCCAAGAATTGGAAACAACCCATTGTCTGTTGGCTAGTGAATGGTTAAAAGGAAAAATAAGCTAAAGAAACATAACAGTTAAATATAATACCTGACTCTAGACTGGATCCTATACTGGAGGGGGTGGTGGAACTACTATAAAAGTCAATATTGGGTCAGCTGACAAAATTGGATTATGTATATTAAAGTATTAATGTTAAATTTACTGAGATTTAATAACTAAACTGTGACTATGTAAGAGAATATCCTTATTCTTAGGAAACGTATCCTAAATATATACTAAAGTATTTAGAAATAAAGGGCCATGATGTAAATAACTTACTCTTAAGTGATTTAGAAAAAGAAAGGGTGTTTATATGTACATATATAGACTTACACAGTGTGTACAAATGATAAAGAAAATGGGGTAAAATGTTAAGAGGTGAATCTGAGTAAAGAGTATGCAGTGTTCTTCATACTACTTTTATTTTTGTAATTTATCTGTAGGATTGAAATTATTTCAAAGATTTTTTTAAAAGTTATTAGCATCCCACTTAAAATGCTTTTCTTAAAACTTCTGATTAAGATATTCTTTCAAAAGAATTCTTGTTACCTGTTAGAATATTTAGGACCCATTTATTGTCCTAAAAGTGACAAAGGAAATCAACTTTAGCTACATTGGATGATCAATTAGGACAAAATTTTCTTCCATCTTGTTAGCAGACTAGTTTTCTCTATTTTCTATCACAAATGCTTTTACTTCTCATCCTCTGCCTTCTAGGCGATTTCCTAGTTAGGACACATAAAGCTGTATTTGAGTAGGCTTCCAACCTTTTCTAGTTCAAGTTACAGTGGATTAATTAAAGCAAATGCGCATCAGAGGTAAGTAATATAATCTGGAGATGAAAATTATGCATAAAATGTAAGATTTACAAAGGTGCCTTGCTTAATTTCTTTATCTCAGATCTGGAAGCACAGATAGTATATTTGGACCAGTTAAAAACCCTTGGAGTTATTCAAAGCAATATAGAGAAAAGAGGAAGCAGAAGCACCATGGCGAGAACGAAGGTTTAAATTGGTTAATAACTGGAGGAAGCTCAGGTGGTAGTGCAGCTGCCGTATCAGCATTCACATGCTTTGCGTAAGATGCTTTTTTCTGTTTGCATTGTATAAGTCAACTAAGTCCAAATAGTCATAAACTATATGCAAAATCTATAAGTCAATTAATATCTTGGTATTTTATTTCTTTTTAGAAACCATTGATCTATTTGTGCTCTATAATAGTATATTACAATTATATCTTATAATATACTACACTATGTATATTTTAACATTTAAACTCTTCCTCTATAGTATCTGGTTCTTTCAAGAACATGAGTTTATGATCTTGCAGCATAAACCAGTTAGTATTAATGTATTTCATTGGATTTCACTTTTTAATAATTCATGTGGGTATCTGCCAACTAATTGTACAAATATTTAAGGACTAACATCCCCTGACTTTGGTTGAATGCTGCTGAGCTAAACTATTAGTAATTCTTTATCCTTAAGATAAATATGACTTTTGCAACAAAAAGAAAAAAAAAAAGAAAAGAAAAAAATGTTCCTAGTACCTATCAATAGGATATTTAAAATAATGTTTTCATAAATCCATAACCAAAAATATATGTCAGTAAATAAGGTTTTTTTTTTCAAGTTTGTTAGGATCTGATCAGTTCATATGTCACATACTTTGTATTTGAAAAGAATCCATAGATCATACTTTTAAGTCCCATTTGTAAAGCATTTCTTTGTGTGTGTGTGTGTGTGTGTGTGTTATAAAAATGACATTTATTTGAGAAGTCACATACAGAATATAGGAGATTCCCATATTCCAATATCTTCCCCTATTTCTACAATCCGTTATTAATAACATTTTACATGGGGATGGTACATTTGTTACAATTGGTGTACAAATATTGAAACATTGCTACTAACCATGGTTAATGATTTACATTATGGTTTACATTTTGGACCATAATACACTCATAAATTTTGATGAAATTTAACATAGCCTGTATCCATCATTGCAAGATCATGTAGAACAATGGCATCGCCCCCAAATGCCCCATGTTCCATCTATTCTATTGTTCTCTCCCCTACCCCTTGGGACCCACAGCAACCACCAAGCTTCATTCCTTAAAGAACATGATTCATAGTTACTTGTGACAACATTGAGAGCTTGACATGCTGGACTGTCCTCCCCTATTAAGCACTGCCTATGTTCTCAAGAGACTCCCGCCCCTCTATTTGTGAACATAGCAGGACTATCCTCTAAAGCATTTCTTTCCTACTAAAGAAGAGTAACTAAATACTGTTGTTATGTATTTATTTTATTGATCTCAATTAAACCAAATTGAATGTGTTTCTTTAGTAATACTGTATGTATTTTATCCCTCCTTAATTATCTCCTAAAACTAAGCTCTTTCACAGGCATTGTAACTAATAAATTATTTATATATTTAAGAGGTATGGAAATTTAGGTTCTATAGCTTTTTTTTTTTAAGTTTCTCTGAAATCTTAACAAGTAAAACCATTTCTTTTTATCTCCCTGGAGTTTTATAGCATTATATTAATATTAATGAGAGTTCTGACAAGTTAGGACTGTAGGATTAGGTGCTTTTTTTCTATCCTCGTCACTCCACTTAGTGTTCATCTTTCTAAATGTGCTTTTAGAAGATGGCATTTTGATGTATAATTCCTCTGGAAATGTAGGTTTTGCTTTATTACACAGCCTTCAGTGAATCCTAATAAGAAATGTATCCTCTTAGAAAATTTGAATCTTAAATTGACTTGGTAAGCAAGGAGTTATAATTTGCATTTTCTGTAAAGCACAAGTGTCATGTCATTGCTACAAGCCTTTTTAAGGTTCAGACCTTCATTTCAGAGCCAATCATTAGAAAGCACAGATCAAACTAATTTCAGATTGTATATATCCCAAACTGTATTCTCCTTTTGTTTTTCTTGCTTTTGGTTTGTTTCTTTTATAATAGTTTTTAAACCAGGAAGAGTCTTGGAATGCTATTCAGCCATTAAAGAATGAGATAGAGCACTGTATAGTGACACGGAAAGATAACCAAGATACATTAAGTGAAAAACAAGTTACAGAACAGTATGTATAGTTTGATCCTATATCTATTAAAAATAATAATTACATATATGTATATATATATTTTACTAGTTACATGTAAGTGGATTAAGTGTATATCAAAATTGATAACAGTCTCATGGGTGCTTTAAAGCAAAAAAGAGGAATTTTGCTTTATACATCATATAGTTATATAATATCTCAATTTTTGCAAAAGGCATATAATCCTAATCAGGACAACCCATAAAGTTTTTTTCTAAGATAGTTTTTTCTCCTCTGAGATGGCTCCCTCGTCTGTTTGTTCATCATTTGTGCTCTTTGTTTGTGCATTGCTTTTGCTCATTGTCTGCTCATTGTCTGTTTTTTTCTTTAGGAGGCACCGGGAACCAAACCCGGGACCTCCCATGTGGGAGGCGGGCACTCAACTGCTTGAGCCATATCCATTTCCTTTTTTTTTTCTTTTAAGTTAAAAAAAAGCACATTCTCTGTAGATAATTGGCCAAAGAAGTAAAAAGACACTTCATAGATGGGTAATGGAAAAGCAAATAAACATGAAAAATTTTTCAAAGAAATGCACATTAACAGCTTTTTTGGTTATCAAGTTAACAAAAATTTTAAAAACAGTACTCAGTGATGTTAATGAATCACTAAAACACAATCTTATTTACTGCAATTGGATATATGAATTGATATCACCTTTCTGAAAAGTAATTTGACAATATGTATCAAAAACTTCGGAAGACCCTTTGGTTCAGCACCTCTTGATGCTAGTCTAAAATTAGACATATGGGCAAAGATTTATGTTTAGTGTTTATTGCAAAATTATTTATTATACAGTTATTGTTCTAATTGGAAACAACCTAAGTGCTTAGGTAAATTATAATAGAAGTCTAACCATGATCCTAAATGGGGTTGCAGAAGGATTATATCTGAATTTCTGGAAGGGGTGTGTTCAGTTTGTCAAATCATATTGTAAAATTGCCTTTGTTTTTTATATAAGTATCAAATAACATCAAAGAAAGGTATAAGATTTTTAATGTATATCAATAGAAGAATGTACTTTAAAATATGGGAATGACCAATCTATATGACGGAATATTATACATACTTTAAATTTTAATTAATTTTAATGACAATGCAAGGCTCATAAGCAAAAAGTAGCTGGAAAATTATGATTACAGAATGATTTCAACTCTGAAATAAGTGCATTAAAAAAAGACTTGGACTTAATATGCCAAAATGTTAACAGAGTTTACCTTGGATAGTGGAATATTTTGTTACCTCCTTACACTTTTGTAAACTTTATGAATTCTCTTTGAAGAGCATGTATTTCTTATTTATAATCAGGGGGAAAATACAGTTTAAAAATATACTTTTATAAAGGTAGATTCTAAATATGATTACAGCTATGTCATTCTTCTAAAGAGATTTCCATTTAAATTCCAGGGCATTAGGATCAGATACAGGAGGATCAACCAGAAATCCAGCTGCCCACTGTGGGCTTGTTGGTTTAAAACCAAGCTATGGACTAGTTTCCCGTCATGGCCTCATTCCCTTGGTTAATTCAATGGATGTGCCAGGAATCTTAACCAGATGTGTGGATGATGCAGCAATTGTGTTGGGTATTTATATGATTCAATATAGTTTCAAAACATCATCATTTCATTGTAAAACAATATATCTATCAGTCATTAGTATTTCTCCTTATAGGTATATTGGCTGGACATGACCCCAAAGACTCTACTACGTTACAAGACCCTGTTAAACCATTTATACCTCCCAGTTTGACAGATGTGAGCAAACTATGTATAGGAATTCCAAAGGTAACTCCTTTTATTAATTACTTTACAGAAATAATGTGAAGTCAAATATAGAGCACAGAATTGGGAAGCAGACTGGTTGGGTTTGAATCCTTGCTCTGCAACTTTTGTTAGCTATATAACCTTGAACATATGATTTAATCTCTCTTAGCTCAATTTCCCCATCTGTAAAATGGGGATAATAACAATATTGAGTTGAGACAGTTGTGAGGATTAAATTAGATAATCATATAAAGCAATGGTATGCCTCTTTAAAGGAAGCAGATAATAAACTTTTTAGGCTTTGCAGATCACATGGTCTTTATCATAACTACCTAATTGTGCCATTATAATGTGAAAGCAGCCATAGAAAATAGGTACATGAAAGAGCTTGACAGTATTCTAATAAAGCTTTATTTACAAAAACATGTCAGATCACATCTACCCCATGGGCCATATTGAGGGCTCAGTAAGTGCTATCACCATTACGACTATTACTACTACATTGATTACAATATCAATTGGGATATTCATATATGAATGTAAATATGCTAAATTTCTGACCTTTAAATTTTTTTTTAACTTTTAAACCTAGCAATATATTAATGCCTTAAACCTTTTAGAAAGAGATTTAGATAAGATGTCCTATAGAATAGGGTTTCTCCCCCTTGGCTCAATTGACATTTTGGGCTGGATAATTTTTTGTTGTGGGGAGCTGTTTTGTCCATTGTAAGATGTTTAGCAGTGTCCCTGGCCTCTACCCATTAGATTTCAGTAGAACCTCCATTCCACAACCCCCAGCAAGTTGTGACAACCAAAAATATCCCCAAACATTGCCTGGTTGAGGAGGTAAGAACAAAATCACCCCCAATTGAGATCACTGCTATAGAAAATACCAATTTCTTCAAAATATTCCCTAAAAGTAATAGCTATGCCTTCTTTTAAGGATTCAGAGAGAACACAGATTTTAGAAACAGACCTAGTTGGGAATTCTAGATCCTATGCTTACCTGCTATGTAACATTAGGACATCTATTTAACTCTCTAGTCTCAGTATTTTTCATCTATAAAATGAGGGATGATAATATCTACATCATGGGATTGTTAAAATGATTAAATGAAAGAACCTTTGAAAAGCATCTAGCAGAGTACCTGATACATAATAAACATTTAACAAATATGTGCTCCTCAACCAAATCTGCAATCTTTAATATTGTTATAGCTAGCTTATAATGTCTAGCACTGTGTTTGTCATGCCATAAATACCTTAAATATTAATTATATGTTATATTTACACGAGTATTATTTTGGCATAAGATATGACTGTTTTTAAAAAGTTTTATTCAGTTTTTTCAAATGCCTATTTCTGAAAGCATTTCTGGCAGTGCATACATCATTAGCATTAATATCATTGCCTAATTATGGTTAAATCATAAGAGGAATAACTTGTCTTTCTCCTGGGTATCAGTAAATTATAGTGATTTCAGGACTTAATACATGACCCAGTCACTAAACTCTAAAACTCACTTTCCTAATATGACATTAAGAAGAGTAAGGCAGACTTCCGGGAAGATGGTGTACTAGCAAGACATGGGACTCTCTCCTCTCCCAGAAAAATAGCTGGAGAACAGGCAGAAATGGCCTGGGAAAAGAATGTTCTAGGGTTTAGGACGCCAAGGTAAGGCTAGACACCAGCTGAAGAGAGAGGGGCAAAGGAAAAGTCTCTTGACTGTAAAATTGTGAATTAAGGCAGCTTCCTGAGCATTCTCCCACCCTATAAACAATTTTGAATTCTCAGGCCCCGGGCCGGTGGCTTCAGACAGAGGGGTGCCATAGGGATCCACTTCCCTAGGAAACAGGAGAGAGAGGGACAAAGCCTAAGGCTGACTGAGTTTTTGACCCACAAATTTGGTCTTCTGTGTCCCACGAGACCTTCCAGGCTGGGAAAGTCCATGCCGTTGTTTGCCTTGGGAGCCTGCACTAGACTAAAGAGATCTGACCTCCTCAGTCATGCTTTCTACTAACTGGGACTGGTGATTGAGGATGCAAAGGGGAGTGAAATTATTTCCTACCCTGGAAAAAGAGGTGGGGCCCCCAGCAAAGGTTGAAGAGCTGCCTCTGAGAAAGTTTGAATTTCAAGGCTCTGAATAGCCTCCAGTGATGATCCTCTATCACACTGATCCTGTTGTAGTGAACACACCTGTACCTCACTTTGAACTGAGAGGGCTGCTGAAGAGCACCATCTGCTAGCCAACCAAGGAAATGCATGGGAGGGAATTAAAAGTAATAAGAGAGGCTTTTTCTGGCCTTTACATCCTCCCTCCCCCAAGGCCCTAGGAAGCAGGTCTGCACCCATTACTGGGTCCAGGGCCCAGATTTGAGCAACTATAACAGGGACAATCCTAAAGACCCAGAACAGGTTGAACCAAGAATTAAAGAGCAGCAATAACAGCCTCCCACTACTAAATTGAGCATCACAGTAAACCCCCGATCATAATCAGATGCCTAGACATCAGCAAAAAATTACAAGCCATAAGAAAATGGAAAAATGGCCCAAGCAAAGGAATATATCAAAGCTCCAGATGAACCTCAGATTTGAGACAACTAATTAACAAGATTCATACAAATTTCCAAAGTCAAATTAATGGGTTGAAAGACTTTATGTCTGGGAAGCAGCTGTGGCTCAATCAGTAGGGCTCCCGTTTACCATATGGGAGGCCCCGGGTTCGGTTCCCAGGGCCTCCTGGTGAAGGCAAGCCCGCCCACATGGCATGGTTAGCTGACCCAGCGAGCACAAGCAGCAAGGGGGGGATAAATGAATAAATAAATAAATAAATAAATCTTTAAAAAAAAAAAAAAAAAAAGACTTTATGTCTAAAGAGCTACAGGACATCAAAAAGACACTGAGCAAGCACAAAGAAGAATTTGAAAGCCTGAATAGAAAAATAACAGAGCACATGGGAATGAAAGACAGAATGGGTATGATCAAAAACACGTAAGAGGCATACAACAGCAGACTCAAAATGACAGAAGAAAGAATAAATGATGCAGAAGGCAAATGGCTGAAATAGAAAAGAAGAACAGAGAGAGAAAAGAATGGAAAAAAACTGAGCAGGGGCTCAGGGAGTTGAATAACATGAAATGCAACAACACACGTGTATAGAAGTTCCAGAAGGAGAAGAGAAGGTAAAAAGGATAGAGTATTTGAGGAAGTATTGGCTGAAAATTTCCCAGCTCTCATGAAAGAAATGAACTTACATATCCAAGAAGCAAAGCATACCCCAATGAGAATAAATGTGGATAGACCTACTCCAAGACACATACTGCTCAGAATGTCAAATGTCAAAGATAAAGAGAAAATTCTTGGAGCAGCAGACTATTACATACAAGGGACGCCCAGTAAGGTGTAGTGCGGATTTTTCATCAGAAACCATGGAGGCAAGAAGACAGTGGTATGTTACTATTAGGATACCGAAAGAGAATTGCTAACCAAAAATTCTTTATCTGTCAAAATTGTCCTTCAATTATGAAGGTGAGTTTAAAATAGTCACAAACGGAAATTAAGAGAGTTCTTTAAAAAGAATCCACCTTTGCAGGAAATATTAAAGGGAGCCTTACAGCCCAAAAGAAAAAGACAGGAGAGTGAGTCTTGGAGGAGAATGTAAAAGGCAAGAATAGCAGAAAGGATAACCAAAAGGGTAAAAAGACAGATAAAAATAAGATATGACATATAAAAACCAAAGAATAGAATGGTGTAAGTAATTAATGCATTTACAGTAATATCATTGAATGTGAATGGATTAAACACTCCAGTCGAAAGAAACAGACTGACAGAATGTATAAAAAACATGAGCCATCCATATGCTGCCTACAAGAGACTCAACTTAGACCCAGGGATACAAACTGGCTGAAAATGAAAGGTTGGAAAAATATACTCCATGAAAACAGAAACCAAAAAAGAGCGAGGGTAGCTATACTAATGGCGGACAAAACAGGCTTCAAATGCAAAAAAGTTATAAGAGATACAGAAGGTCATTATATACTAATAAAAGTGACAAACCACCAGGAAGAAATAACAGTCATAAATATCTATGCACCTAATCAGGGTGCCCCAAAATATATGAGGCAAACTCTGGCAAAACTGAAGGGAGAAATAAACATCTCTAATAATAGCTGGAGACTTCAACAGACCACTCAGATCATTAGATAGAACAACTAGACAGAAGATAAACAAGGAAACAGAGAACTTGAACAATATGATAAGCAAGCTACACCTAACAGACATATACAGAATGTTGTACATGAACTCAGCAGGTTATAGATTTATTTCAAATGCTCATGGATCTTTCTCCAGGGAAGACCACATGTTAGGTCACAAGGCAGGTCTCAATGAATATAAAAATATTGAAATTATACATAGCACCTTCTCAGATCATAATGGAATGAAACTGGAAATCAATAATAGACAAGAAAGGGGAAAATTCAGAAGAATGTGGAGGCTGAACAACACACTCCTAAACAATCAGTAGGTCAAAGAAGAAGTTGTAAGTGAAACTAGTAAATATATTGATACAAATGAAAATGAGAACACAACTTATCAAAATTTGTGGGATACAACAAAGGCAGTACTGAGAGGGGAGTTTATAGCCCTAAATACCTGTATTAAAAAGGAAGAAAGGGAAACGGATGTGGCTCAAGAGGTTCGGCATCCGTCTACCATATGGAGAGACTGGGGTTCGATCCCCGGTACCTCCCGGTAAAAAAAAAAAAAAAAGAAGAAAGCTAAAATCAAAGATTTAACTGAACAACTGGAGAAACTAGAAAAAGATAAGCAAAGCTTTCCCAAAGCAAGCAGAAGGAAAGAAAGAATTCAGCAGAAATAAATGAAATTGAAAACAATAACAAAAAACCAGCAGCAAAAATCAACAAAACCAAAAGCTGGTTCTTTGAGAAGATCAATAAAATTGACAAACCCTGGCTAAACTAACAAAGAAAAAAAGGTACAAATAAATAAAATCAGAAATGGAAGGGGGGATGTTACAAGTGACCCCACAGAAATAAAAATGATCATAAGAGGATATGTTGAGAAACTATATGCCAACAAACTACACAACCTAGATGAAATGGACAAATTCCTAGAAACACACAACCTACACTGACGCTACAAGAAATACAAGAATTTAACAAACCATTCACATTTAAAGAGTTTGAATCAGTCATCAAAAATTTCCCAACAAAGAAAAGTCCAGTACCAGATTGTTTCACAGGTGTATTCTACCAAGCATTTTGAAAAGAATTAACACCAATCCTGTTTAAACTCTTCCACAAAATTAAAGAGCAGGGAAAATTACCCAACACATTTGATGAAGTCTACATCACCCTAATACCAAAGCTAGATAAAGATACTACAAGATACAGAAATTACAGACTGATCTCTGTAATGAACATAGATGCAAAAATTCTAAACAAAATACTTGAAAATAGAATCCAACAGCATATCAAAAGAATTATACACCACAACCAAGTGGGATTTATTCGTGGTATGCAAAGGTGGTTCAACAAAAGAAAAACAATTAAAGTGATAAGCTACATTAACACTGAAGGAAAAAAAAACAAACACTTGAACATTTTGATAGATGCAGAAAAGACATTTAACGAAATCCAGCATACTTTCTTGATAAAAAACACTTCGAAAGATAGGAATAGAAGGAAAATTCCTCAATATGATAAAGGGCATATATGAAAAACCCATAACCAACATCATACTCAATGGGGAAAGGTTGAAAGCTTTCCCTCTAAGATCGGGAACAAGACAAGGATGCCCACTGTGTCCACTGTTATTCAATATTGTGCTAGAAGTTCTAGCCAGAACAATTAGATAAGAAAAAATAAAGACATCCAAATAAGAAAAGAGGAAGTAAAACTCTCATTATTCCCATATGACATGATCCTATATTTAGAAAGTTCTGAAATATCTACTTCAAATCTTCTTGAACTAATAAGCAAGTTCAACAAAGTGGCAGGATAAAAGATCAACACACAAAAATCACTGCCGTTTTTGTACACTAGTATTGAACAATCTGAGGAGGAAATAAAGGGGAAACTCCATTTATAATAGCAACAAAAATCTCAAATACTTGGGCATCAATTTAATCAAAGAAGTACAGAACCTATATGCAGAAAGCTAGAAAACATGCTAAAATAAATTTTAAAAAGACCTAAACAAATGGAAAGACTTTCCATATTCATGGATTGGAAGACTAAATATTTAGATGTCAATCCTACCCAAACTGATTTATAGATTGAATGCAATACCAGTCAAAATTTCAACAGTCTACTTTACAGAAATGGAAAAGGCAATTACCAAATTTATTTGGAAGGGAAAGTACACCTGAATAGCCAAAAGCATTCATAAAAAGAAGAGCAATGTGGGAGGACTGTCAGTACCTGGCCTTGAAACATATTACAAAGCTACAGTGGTCAAAACAGCATGGTATTGGCATAAAGAGAAACATCGATCAGTGGAATAGAATTGAGAGCCCAAAAATAGACCCTCACATGTAAGGCCAAATGATTTTCGACAAACCTACCAAATCCATATTAATAGGACTAAACAGTCTTTTCAACAAATGGTGCTGGGAGAACTGGACATCCATAGCAAAAAGAATGAAAAAGAACCTCTGTCTCACTCCCTATACAAGAATCAACTTAAAACTGATCAAAGACCTAAATATAAAAGTCAGGACCATAAAACTACTAGAAGAAAAATGTAGGGAAGCATCTTAAAGATCTTGTGTTAGGTGGTGGTTTCTTGGACCTTATTCCCAAGGGACGAGCAGCAAAAGAAAAAAAAATAGATAAATGGAACCTTCTCAAAATTAAATACTTTTGTACCTCAAAGCACTTTGTCAAAAGGATGAAAAGGCAGCTGACTCAATGGGAGAAATATTTGGAAATCACATATCCAAGAAGCAGTTAATATCCATAATATATAAAGAGATGCTACAACTCAACTATTAAAAGACAAATGACCTGATGAAAAATTGGGCAAAACAGCTGGGTCCTGAGCCTCAGCGGAGTTGCAACACCTACTCTCTAGTTCATTGAACTCACCCAGGACAACTAACAAGGAAGTGAGGATGGACAACCACCATACCAAGAAACCAAGAGAGTACGGCTGCAAGCAAGAGAGTCCCATCCATTAGCCATATGGGATTGAAGCCCACTCTCAATTAGAGGTAGAGTGGGCATCACCATCCCAGAATCCTCAAATAAAATATGAACGAGTGGACTTACTGGTATTCTACTGTAGACTTATTGTGATTCTAGCAATGGAAGAAATTATATCATTGATGTGGAGACAGTGGCCACTGGAGATGCTGAAGGCAGGGAGAGGGAAAAAGAGGTGTAATATGGGGGCATTTTCAGGACTTGGAATGGTTCTGAATGACATTGCAATGACAAATACAGGCCATTATATATCCTGCCATAACCTACAGAATTGGGTGGGAGAGAGTATAAACTACAGTGTAAACTATAATCAGTGCTTAGTGGCAATGCTCCAAAACGTGTTCATCAATTGCGGTGAATGTACCACACTAATGAAAGAAGTTGTTAATGTGGGGGAAAGTGGGAGATGTGGGGAATGGGGCATATGGGAACCCCTTACATTTTTTTTATGTAACATTTTATATAATCTAAGTATCTTTTAGAAAAAATCAAAAATATATTTTTTAAAAATTGGGCAAAAGACTTGAGTAGACATTTGTCCAAAGAAGAAACACATACGGCAAAAAACACATGAAAACATATTCAACATCACTAGAGATTAGGGAAATGCAAATCAAAGCTACAATAAGATATTTCACATTTATTAGAATGGCCACTATTTAAAAAGAAACAAAAAAGTAGAAGTGTTGGAGAAGATGTGGAGAGAGAGGAACATTTATTCACTGTTGGTGGGAATGTAGAATGTTACACCCATTGTGGAGGACTGTTTGGCAGTTTCTAAAGTTGAATATAGATTTGCCACGTGACCCAGCAATACCACTTTTAGGTATCCAGAAGAACTGAGAGTAGTTACATGAACAGACATCTGTATACTGATGTTCATAAAGCAGCATTATTCATGATTCTGATGAATGGATAAAGTGTGGTGTATGCACACGATGGAATATTATGCAACTGTAAGAAGAAAGGAAGTCGTGAAACATATGACAACATGGATGAACTCAGAGGACATTATGTTGAGTGAAGCAAGCCAGGCACAAAAGGACAAATTCTATATGTTTGTGCTATTATGAACTAAATATATTGTATAATCTCATGGAGTTAACTTGAAACACCAGAAAATAGAATGAGGTTAGAGAATGAAGCTGAGGGTTAACTTGTGCAGAATTGGTAAAAAGATTGTGTGTTAATATTTGGAAATAATAGAAAAGGTAAAAACACAACATAATGTTTGTAACTAGCAATGCTATTATTATATGAGTATGACAGTGGTTGAAAGGGAAAATCTAAGGTCATGTATATTACTAAAAGGAAAGCTAAAAATGCAACGTGGGGCTTTATAGCCTAGTAAAACCTCATGTGAAGTATGAATATGGGTAATATTGTATATATAAAACTGTTTTTCTTTTAAATTGAACAAATGTGTGTTAATGTTACAAGATGTTAATATCTGACAAAAACAAAAACAAAACATACTAAGCGAAAGAAACCAGACACAAAGTACTACATATTGTATGATTCCATTCATATGAAATGTAAATATAAATCCGTTTATAAAGATGAAATTAGATTAGTGGTTATGTAGGGCTGGGGAAGGATAGAGGGATCGAGATGTGACTAATACGGTGTGTGGAGTTTTTCTTTTTGGAATAATGAAATTCTTCGAAAAATTTTTGTGGTGATGAGTGCACAGCACTGTGATTATACGAAAAGCCATTGGTTGTACACTTTGGATAGATTGTATCCAACTATATATCTTGATAAAACTACTTTTAAAAAAAAGAGTGAGTCATGTTATAATAAAAAATTTTTGTAACACCATAGTGAAATTCCCAGAAAAATCACGTGTTATGGCAGATATTCTCTTAATTAACTCAAATGGGTTCAGTCTTTTTAACTACCTACCAGCAATATCATCCTATTTTCCAATGTATTGCCAAAGGTCCTAAAGGAGAAAGTTATATAAAACCATCTGTACAGATGTTCCAATTTCTTCATCTTGACTTTTCCTATCAGGAATATCTTGTCCCAGAATTATCAATTGAAATACGATCTCTTTGGTCCAAAGCTGCTGACCTCTTTGAATCTATGGGGGCTAAAGTAATTGAAGTGTCCTTGCCCCACACCAGTTATTCAATTGTCTGTTACCACGTATTGTGTACATCAGAAGTGGCATCAAATATGGCAAGATTTGATGGGCTAGAATATGGTAAGTTGGTTGTTTTTTGGATTTTTAAGCTAGTTGTTGCAAACATTTGAAAATTCTACTTATTAGTGTTAAAAAATTATTATCTGAGAAATGGTAATGATTCAGAAAAGTAAACGACTCATTTTACCTTTGTGAGTTTAGCTTGTACTTAACTATTCATCATAAATAAACCTTTTATCTGTGTTAGTTCACCTTTCTGAACTGTGTATGTCTTGAAGGTATAGTATCTGATCTTTGTATTCTCGTCCCATCTAGTGTCATGATTCTACATTGTAGGTGCTCAATAAAGGTCTGAATGAATGAATGAGGAAGTGAACATATTAGGTTTCTTTCTTGGTAATTTCTTCTTTCCTTGGTTCTAGACTGCTCAGCGTGACGCAAAGCAGATGAAGGAGAGGAATATTCAAGACAATCTCGCTAGATTTTAGTATTGGTCATAAATGTGGTTCTTAGCCAAAACGTTGCTTCCTTTTCACATAGTGTTTATCTCTTTTTTATTTTCAGGTCACAGATGTGATATTGATGTGTCTACTGAAGCCATGTATGCGGCAACCAGGCGAGAAGGGTTTAATGATGTGGTGAGAGGAAGAATTCTCTCAGGAAACTTTTTCTTATTAAAAGAGTAAGATAATTAATTTAGGAAATATCCCCACTCTTAAAACCTCAAGAATAAAATAGTGCTATGTCTATCAGGTCTTCTAAGTCAAGAGATTTGCTAAAGAAGCAAAATGCTATATGACTTGAATTAGAAAAGATCTGTTTATGTCACTTTTGGTTCCTGGTTATGCAAAACTGAAAAAACATTGATGCTCTAGCTAAATGATTAGTACCAACTAAGTAGGAAGCCTTGAAGGATTTTAGCTTCACTAAATGTCCCCTGGCAATTATTGCCACTTTGGCTTATTGCTGTTAGAACCTTAAGCAGAGAGTTATATAGGTGTCTCTTGAAAAAATGCAATGAATTAAGTTAGTTTTCCCTTGTTTTACATGTCTGTTTGCTTCAAGAAGGAATTCTAAAGTAACATGACTCTTACTTAGATTGACTTCAGTATAAATTTTTTTATGATCTTCCTAATAGGATTCATCTTTCATATCACCAAGTCTGTCTAAGGACATGAGAAGTATGAAAAAGAAAGAGTGGTTATTGTTATGAGTAGCTTCCTAGAGGTTTTGTCCTTGCCTTAAGGGCAGAAAGCACTTTATTAATTTGTGTATCTCTTCAGGACTAATAGAATTTTTTTTCCAAAAATACTTATTGTTTATAATCCATATTAAAAGACCTTTTTACATATTGACCAGATGCTTGAAAATGGCTTAGGAGATGGAATATTGTTGAGATTCCTAAGCAAAGAACTTTATTAAGCCAAAGGTGTTAACATTTGCAAAATATTACTGATTAGAAACATATTGTATATCTCAGGAAACAAAATGAAATAATAGATAGGTCATTGTAATAGGATAAAAGGAAATTAAACACTTTTGCACTTCAAAGGACTTTGTCAAAAGGGTGAAAAGGCAGCCAACTCAATGGGAGAAAATATTTGGCCATCACACATCCGTTAAGGGTTTAATATCTATGATATACAAAGAGATCATACAACTCAACAGTAAAAAGGCAAACTACCCAATTAAAAAATGGACAAAAGACTTGACAGTTGTCCAAAGAAGAAATACAAATGGCAAAGAAACACATGAAAAAAAGGTTCAACATCACTAGTGATTAGGGAAATGCAAATCAAAACAACAATGAGATATCATTTCACACCTATTAGACTGTCCACTATTAAAAAGTCGGAAAACTAAATGTTGGAGAGGATGTGGAGAGATAGGAACGCTTATTCATTGTTGGTGGCAATGAAAAATGATACAGCCACTGTGAAGGACTGTTTGGCAGTTCTAAGGAAGTTGAATATAGACTTGCCATGTGACCTAGCAATACCATTACTATATATACCCAGAAGAACAAAGAGCAGAGACACGAACAGACATCTGCACACTGATGTTCATAGTGGCACTATTCACTATTGTCCAAAGTTAGAAACAACCCAGGTGTCCATCAACTGATGAATGGATAAACAAATTTTAGTGTGTATACACGATGGAATATTGTGCAACAGTAAGAAGATATGAAGTTGTGAAGCATATGACAACATAGATGAACCTGGAGGACATTATGTTGAGTGAAGCAAGCCAGACACAAAAGGACAAATACTATATGATTGTGCTATTATGAAATAAATATACTGTGTAAACACTTGGTGTTAATAATTAGAATATTTGTCACCAAAAAATAGGAAAGTAGAGAATGGAAAACTGAGGGTTAATCTGTGCAGAATTGCTAAAAAGGTTGTTTTTAAATCTTTGGAAATGAATAGAAATGGTTAAAGCATATCATGGTGTTTGTAACTAGCAATGCTATTGTATGGGTATGACTGGTTGAAAGAGAAAGTCTAAGGTCATGTATATTACTAGAAGGAAAGCTAAAAATTGTAACCTGGGACTGTATAAGATAGTAAATCCTCATGTAAGACACAAAAATTTAAAAAAGGGAATTGAGGGAGAGGAGTACGAAAGCATCTTCCATCATCACCATTTGGGGATATTGAGGAATAGAAGTGAGAATTCCTGTTAGTATCCCTTCCTAGTGAGTAAGTCCCAAGCTGAGTCAAGTTTGTTTGTTTTCTGGGGTTTTTTTGTGGTTTACTTATTTTGGGAGGGGTAGAAATGGAGTGATAGGAAAAACGGGATTTGGGGTACATTTTATTTTTTTATCTTATAAAGTCAGTTTGTGTGCCAGGAACTATTAAAAGTTTTAACGGTATTATCCATGTGATACCTCAGTTTAGAATTTTGTCATTCTTCTATGACCTTTTTCTCAAAAAACCAGAAATTTATTGAATTAGGAAACCAAAGTTTATTTTTAATTGGTATATTTACTTTTAAAAGCACATTTAAATCTTCCTCTTGCTATTTTTTTTCTATTTGTCCCATCTGTATTTTGTTTCTTCTAATCCCTTTTCCTGCTTTCTTTTATTTTTGCCTTTCTACTCTGGCTGGTGATAACATTTTCTCTCTAAAGAGATTTAAAATGAGAAAAAAAGAATTATATTTATCTCTACACCATTTCTGGCACATTTTACTCCTTTGCATAGATTCAGATTTCTATTTTCTTTCTGCCTGAAGAACTTTCTTTCATATTTATTGTTGTAAGGCTTAATGGCATTGAATTCTTTCAGCTTTTGTTTATATGTAAAGGTGTCTTGCACCTTTAATTTTGAGACATAGTTTTATTGGATATAAAATTCTAGGTAAATAGTTTTTTTTCTTTCAGTAATTTAAAAATATTATTTCATTGTCTTCTGGCTTACATAGTTTCTGAGAAGTGTATTGTCTTTTCTTTTCTTGTTCCTCTGTATATATAATGTCTTTTTCTGGCTGATTGTAAGCTTTTTCTCTGTGTCATTAGTTTTCAGGAATTTGACTATGTGCCTTGCTATGTTTTTGTACTTATTTCTTCTGCTTGGGAGTTCACTGAGTGCTTGGATCTGCAGATTAATAGTCAGATTTGGGAAAAGGTGGGCCATTATTTCTTTTTCTTTTTTTTTTTTTTTTAACTTTTTTTGTACATTTCATAATTGAAAATATAAACAATTAAAAACTAAAAAATAAACACAGATGAATAAATATATACATTTCTCAATTAAATCTAATGGATACATATAAATTTTTTTTTGAATCAAACAATATATTACACAATATATTTGGTTCAAAGTAATGCATTCATACAGTATTTGTCTTTTTGTGTCTGGCTTGCTTCACTCAACATATTGTCCTCCAGGTTCATCCATGTTGTCATATGCTTTATGACTTCATTTCTTCTTAAAGCTGCATAATATTCCATCAGGTGAATAGACCACAGTTTGTTTATCCATTCATCTGTTTTTTTAATAGTGGCCATTCTGGTAGGTGTGAAATGTGAAATGATATCTCTTTGTAGTTTGGATTTGCATTTCCCTAATCATGAGTGATGTTGAGCATTTCTTCATGTGTTTTTTTGCCATTTGTATTTCTTCTTCAGAGAAATGTCTATTCAAGTCTTTGGCCCATTTTTTAATTGGGTCATTTGTCTTTTTTTTTTTTCAAACTTTATTTTGTACATTTAATAATTGAAAACATAAACAATTAAAAACTAAAAAGTAAACACAGATGAATAAATATATACATTTCTCAATTGAATGTAATGGATACATGTAAATTTTTTTTTTTTTTTTTTTAAATCAAACAATATATTATACAATATATTTGGTTCATAGTAATGCATTCATACAGTATTTGTTCTTTTGTGTCTGGCTTGCTTCACTCAACATAATGTCCTCCAGGTTCATCCATGTTGCCATATGCTTTATGACTTCATTTCTTCTTACAGCTGCATAATATTCCATCGTGTGACTAGACCACAGTTTGTTTATCCATTCATCTGTTGATGGACACCTGGGTTGTTTCCAACTTTTGGCAATGGTGAATAATGTGGCTATGAACATCGGTGTGCATATGTCTGTTCGTGTCACTGCTCTCAGTTCTTCTGGGTATATACCCAGTAGTGGTATTGCAGGGTCACGTGGCAAGTCTATATTCAACTTCTTTAGGAACTGCCAAACAGTCCTCCATAGTGGTTGTACCATCCTGCATTCCCACCAACAGTGAAGAAGTGTTCCTATCTCTCCACATCCTCTCCAACACTTGTAGTTCTCTGTCTTTTTAATAGTACCCATTTGATAGGTGTGAAATGATATCTCATTGTAGTTTTGATTTGCATTTCCCTAATCATGAGTGATGTTGAGCATTTCTTCATGTGTTTTTTTGCCATTTGTATTTCTTCTTCAGAGAAATGTCTATTCAAGTCTTTGGCCCATTTTTTAATTGGGTCATTTGTCTTTTTATTGTTGAGTTGTATCATCTCTTTATATATCCTGGATATTAAACCCTTATCAGATATGTGATTTCAAAATAATTTTTCCCATTGAGTTGGCTGCCTTTTCACCCTTCTGACAAAGTCCTGAGAGGTGCAAAAGTGTTTAATTTTGAGGAGGTCCCATTTATCTACTTTTCCTTTTGTTGCACGTGCTTTGGGTGTGAGGTCCAAGAAACCACCACCTACTACAAGGTCTTGAAGATGTTTCTCTACATTTTCTTCTAGTAGTTTTATGGTCCTGGCTTTTATATTTAGATCTTTGATCGATTTTGAGTTGATTCTTGTATAGGGGGTGAGATAGGGGTCCTCTTTCATTCTTTTGGTTATAGATATCCAGTTCTCCCAACACCATTTGTTGAAGAGACTGTTTTTTCCCATCAGCGTGGGCTTGGTAGGTTTGTCAAAAACCAGTTGACTGTATAGGTGAGGGTTTATTTCTGGATTCTCAATTCTATTCCACTGATCGATATGTCTATCTTTATGCCAGTACCATGCTGTTTTGACCACTGTAGCTTTGTAATATGTTTCAAGGTCAGGCAGTGAAATTCCTCCCACATTGCTCTTCTTTTTTAGAATACTTTTGGCTATTCGGGTGCTCTTACCCTTCCAGATGAATTTGGCAATTGCCTTCTCTAATTCTGTAAAGTAAGCTGTTGGGATTTTGATTCGTATTGCATTGAATCTATAAATCAGTTTGGGCAAGATTGACATCTTCACGATATTTATTCTTCCAATCCATGAACACGGAATGTCTTTCCATTTGTTTAGGTCTTTTTAAATTTCTTTTAGCATTGTTTTGTAGTTTTCTGCATATAGATCCTGTACTTCCTTGGTTAAATGAACTCCTAGGTATTTGAGTCTTTTTGTTGCTATTGAAAATGGAATTTTCCTCCTGATTTCCTCCTCAGATTGTTCAGTACTAGTGTACAAAAACATTACTGATTTTTGCATGTTGATCTTATATCCTGCCACTTTGCTGAACTCATTTATTAATTCAAGTAGCTTTGCTGTGGATACTTCAGGATTTTCTAAATACAGGATCATGTCATCTGCAAACAGTGAGAGTTTTACTTCCTCTTTTCCTATTTGGACGCCTTTAATTTTTCTGTCTTGTCTAATTGCCCTAGGTAGAACTTCTAGTACAATGTTGAATAACAATGGTGACAGTGGGCATTCTTGTCTTGTTCCTGATCTTAGGGGGAAAACTTTCAACCTTTCCCCATTGAGTATGGTATTGGCTGTGGGTTTTTCATATATGCCTTTTATCATATTGAGGAATTTTCCTTTTATTCCTATCTTTTGAAGTATTTTTATCAAAAAAGGATGTTGGATTTTGTCGAATGCCTTTTCTGCATCTATTGAGATGATCATGTGGTTTTTTTCCTTCAATTTGTTAATGTGGTGTATTACATTGATTGACTTTCTTATGTTGAACCAGCCTTGCATACCAGGAATAAATCCCACTTGGTTGTGATGTATAAGTCTTTTGATATGCTGTTGAATTCGATTTGCAAGTATTTTGTTGAGAATTTTTGCATCTATGTTCATGAGAGAGATTGGTCTGTAATTTTCTTTTCTTGTGGAATCTTTATCTGGCTTTGGTATTAGGGTGGTGTTGGCTTCATAAAATGTGTTGGGTATTTTTCCCTCCTCTTCAATTTTTTGGAAGAGTTTAAACAGGATTGGTGTTAATTCTGGGAAGCCATCTGGTCCTGGACTTTTCTTTGCTGGGGGATTTTGATGACGGATTCAATCTCCTTAATTGTGATTGGTTTGTTAAGTTCTTGTATTTCTTGTTGTGTCAGTGTAGGTTGGTTATGTTTTTCTAGAAATTTGTCCATTTCATCTAGGTTGTCTAGTTTGTTGGCATATAGTTTCTCATATATCCTCTTATGATTCTTTTTATTTCTATGAGGTCAGTTGTAATTTCCCCCCTTTCATTTCTGATTGTATTTATTTGCATCTTCTCTCTTTTTTTCTTTGTTAGTCTAGCTAGGGGTTTGTCAATTTTATTGATCTTCTCAAAGAACCAGCTTTTGGTTTTGTAGATTTTCTCTATTTTTCTGTTCTCATTTTCATTTATTTCCGCTCTAATCTTTATTATTTCTTTCCTTCTTTTTGCGTTGGGATTGGTTTGTTGTTCTTTTTCTAATTTCTCAAGTTGTTCCATTAAATCTTTGAGTTTAGCTCTTTCTTGTTTTTTAATATAGGCATTTAGGGCTATAAATTTCCCTCTCAAGACTGCCTTTGCTGTATCCCATAAGTTTTGATACGTTGTGTTCTCATTTTCATTTGTCTCAATATATTTACCGATTTCACTTGCAATTTCTTCTTGGACCCACGGAATATTTAGGAGTATGTTGTTCAGTTTCCACACATATGCAAATTTACTTTTTTCCGGTCTGTTATTGATTTCTAGTTTCATTCCATTATGATCCGAGAAGGTGCTTTGTATAATTTCAATCTTTTTATATTTATTGAGAGCTGTATTGTGACCTAACATATGGTCTATCCTGGAGAAAGATCCATGGGCACTTGAGAAGAATGTATAACCCGCTGAGTTTGGATGCAGTGTTCTGTATATGTCTATTAGGTCTAACTTATTTATCATATTTTTCAAGTTCTCTGTTTCCTTGTTGATCTTCTGTCTAGTTGTTCTATCTAATGATGTGAGAGGGGTGTTGAAGTCTCCAACGATTATTGTAGAAATGTCTCTCCCTTCAGTTTTGCCAGAGTTTGTCTCATATATTGTGGGGCACCCTGGTTAGGTGTGTAGATATTTATGACTGTTATATCTTCCTGGAGGATCGTCCCTTTTATTAATATATAATGGCCTTCCGCATCTCTTATCACTTTTTTGCATTTGAAGTCTGTTTTGTCTGATATTAGTATAGCTACCCCTGCTCTTTTCTGTTTACTATTCGCGTAGAGTATCTTTTTCCAACCTTTTACTTTCAGCTGGTTTGTATTCTTGGTTCTGAGGTGAGTTTCTTGTAAGCAGCATATGGATGGCTCATGTTTTTTTTATCCATTCTGTCAGCCTGTATCTTTTGATTGGGGAATTTAATCCATTCACATTCAATGATATTACTGAAAATGCACTATTTCCTCCATTTTATTCTTTGGTTTTCATATGTCATCTTATTTTTGTCTCTCTTTTTACTCTTTTGGTTATCCTTTCTGCTTTTCTTTCTTCTATACTCTCCTCCCTCTCTCTCCTGTCTTTTTCTTTCAGGTTCTAAGGCTTCCTTTAATATTTCCTGCAAAAGTGGATTCTTTTTTGCGAACTCTCTTAGTTTCTGCTTGTTTGTGAATACTTTATATTCACCTTCATATTTGAAGGACAGTTTTGCTGGATAAAGAATTCTCGGCTGGCAGTTTTTCTCTTTCAGTTTCCTGATTGTATCATACCACTGTCTTCTTGCCTCCATGGTTTCTGAAGAGAAATCTGCACTAAGTCTTACTGGACATCCTTTGTACGTGATCGTTTGCTTCTCTCTTGCTGCTCTGAGAATTTTCTCTTTATCTTTTACATTTGACATTCTGAATAATATGTGTCTTGGCGTAGGTCTATTTGGATTTATTCTCATTGGGGTACAGTGTTCTTCTTGGACATGCAAGTTCATTTTTTTCATGAGAAATGGGAAATTTTCAGCTATTATTTCCTCAAATACTCTTTCTGCCCCTTTTCCTTTCTCTTCCCCTTCTAGAACTCCCATGACACGTATGTTGTTGCGTTTTGTGTTGTCATTCAACTCTCTGAACCCCTGCTCAATTTTTTCCATTCTTTTCTCTCTCTGTTCTTTTCTCTCTTCAATTTTAGCTGCTCTGTCTTCAGTATCACTTATTCTTTCTTCTATCATTTCAAGTCTGCTGTTGTATGCCTCAAAGGTATTTTTGACTTCACCTATTGTGTCTTTCATTCCCATGAACTCCGTTACTTTTCTGTTCAGGATTTCAAAATCTTCTTGGCGTTCGCTCAATGACTTCTTGATGTCATTTATCTCTTTAACTATATTCTCTTTCATCTCATTAATTTGATTTTGGAAATTTGTGGTCATCTCACTGATTAGTTCTCTCAAATTCTGCATCTCTCCTGGGACTTTGCTGTATTCCTTTTCTTGGGCCATGTCTTCTATTTTCTTAGTATGGCTCGTAATGTTTTGCTGGTTAGTTTGTATTTTACTTAGATGCTCTATCTCTTTCTCTTTTATGGGGGTTTTAGTGGCAGGAGACTGTGAGTTACCACAGCTCTTTGATTTTTGGCTCAACCTTGATTGTTAGGATTGTTCTGCTGGTTGCTCAAAACTGGGCACTGGACCCAGTAATTGGTTGTAGAGTCGTTTCCGAGGGCCTTGGGCAGGGAGGCTGTAGAGGCCAGGAAAAGCCTCTCTTACTTATTAATTTTCTTATGTGCACTTCCTTGGTCTGCCAGGAGATGGCGCTTGTTGGCAGCTCTCAATTCAATGCCTGGTCGGAGCGTATTTGTTGTGACACAGACCAGATCAATGTGACAGAGCTTCCTGTCTGGGGGCTAAGAGCCCTGTGATTCAAACTTTCTGAGACAGTTCTCCAGACTTCTCTTGTAGCGCCCCCCTTTCCCAGCTAGGAAATATTTCCACTCCCTTCTGAATCCTCAACAATCAGTCCCTGTTAGTAGGGGAGGAGATTGGGATGTTTGTATATCTTTAGCCCCTTGCAGGCTTCAAGGCAAACAATGGCGCAGCCCCACCCAGCCTGGAAGGGCTCTCAGGACTGGGCAGACCAAACCTGGGAGTCCACAGCAGGGTCAGCCCCAGGCTCTCTTTCCCCTCTCCCTTGGAGTCCTCAACAATTAGTCCAGGCTAGAAGAGTGGGAGGTTGCGAGGGTTGGATTTCTCCAGTCCTTCCTAGGCTCCCAGGGAACCACCGTGGGGCTCCGCAGCCCAAATTTACAGGTCAGAACCTGAGTCAGCCTAAAGCTGTGTCCCTCTCTTCCTCCTTTCCGGGAGTGGTAGATCCCTGGAGCCCCCTTTGTCTGTGTTCGCAGGTCCAGAGACCCGACTTCTGAAGAGTGTGGGGGAGGGTGCCAGCAGCAGCAGAAGCTACTCCTTCCTACTCACGGTTCTGTTTTCGCGATTTCCCTCTTCTGAACCTCTCTCCTCTGGGTGGTGTGCAGCCTTCACTTGCTGTCCTAAACCCTAGAAGATCTTTTTCGGAGCTGTTTCAGCCTCTAGCTGTTTTTCTGGAGAAGGGATTCCCGTGTCTTACTAGTCTGCCATCTTCCTGTAAGTCCCATTATTTCTTTAAGTGTTTTTTCTGCCCTTTCCCACTCCTCCTTCTAGGACTGTGCTTGATGTTGTCCCACAGTTCACTAATTTCTGTTCTTTTTTTCCCCCCAGTATTTTTTCTTTCTGTGCTTCCTTTTGTGTATAGTTTCTATTACTGTGTTCAGAATCATTTATTTTTTTATTTTCTTCTGTTGTGTCGCTTTGTTGCCCATCCCATCCAGTAATTTTTAAAATTTCATATATTTTTGTCTCTAGAAGTTCCATGTTGATCTTTTTCTCTCATCATTTTGTTTTCCTCTACCTTCTTGAACATATGGAACAAATCTATAATAGCTATTTTAATGTACTTATCGCTGATTCCAAGATTTCTGTTGTTTATGGATCTGTTTCTATTGATTGCTTTTTTTCCTGGTTAGGGATCATATTTTCTGCTTCTTTGCATACCTGTGAATTTTACATTGTCATGTGCTGGATTTTTGTTGTATTCCTTTAAACAGTATTTGATTTTGTTCTGGGATATACTTATGTTACTTGGAATCTGTTGGATCCTTTCAGTGCTTGCTCTTAAGCTCTGTTAGGTTGCATTCAAAGCAGCCTTTATTCTAGGGCTAATTTAACTCTACTTTTAAGATGATACCTTTGAAGATTCTATAAGATGTCCCATGTATTACAAGGTCTTTCTACTCTGGCTGGTGATAACATAATCTATTTTTAACCCGTATGAATTCTAGAAATTGTTTTGGCCTACTGCATTTCAGTGATTGTTTCCCCAGCCTTGGAATTTTCTGTCATGCATACACAGATCAGTACTCAGCCAAGACTTGAGGAACCTCTCTGCAAATCTTTGGAGTGCTCTCTCTCTCGCTCTCTCTGTGCTGCTTCCTTCTTTCCAGTACTCTGCTCGGCAAATTCTAGCTGCTTTTGCCTCCCTGAACTTCAGCTCTCTGTCTCCTTATGTATTGAGACCCCCAGGCTCTGTTTGGGTTCCCCCTCTCTGGGCGAGGCCTAGAAATTACCTCCATTCAGTAAGCTGGGAAATTGAAGGGCTTATTTCATTTGTTTCCATTTTCTTGGAACTTCCTCTCCTGAATGGCTGTTGTTTAATATCTTAACATGGTTGTTTCATGTATTTTGTCCAATTTTCTAGTTGTTTGACGTGGCAGAGTAAATCCTGTTCCTATTACCCCACTATGGATGGAAGCAAAGCTCTACTTTGGTACCACATTTAAAGTGGGGAGAAGTTTAATTTGTTTTTTTTATAAAATTCAAGTTTTTATAATGTTGTTAATATGATATTCCAACCATTAACTGTTATTGTTGTGACGATATGTGATGCCTGCATTCAACCTGTGGTCGAATGATAGTAAGGACACCTGATATTTCTGTAGCCCTCTTTGAGGGTAAAAAAGATTTCACATTTTTGTCTCATTTTATTTGGTCCTTAGTAGGACTGGAGTTGTTATATCCTTTTATTGTGTAGTTGAGGAAACTGAGGTATAGAATAATTAGCTGCTTTTACCAGCCTTCCTTAACAGCTTTAAAAGGATCTAAAATGTGTTTCTTTTTCATTTTCTGTGCATTGTTGACTTATACTCACACCTAAGTCTGATTTTTTCCTTCATCTCTTCGGTAAACATCCCTTCTTGGATTTTTTTTCCCACTCCTGGGCTATGCCTCTCTATAAAATACAAAATTGCAAACACTGCATACTTTTCCTCTGGGTTTCCAGAACCTATTTTCTAGGAGTGTTTCCTAGTGTCTAATTCAGATAACATGTTAGAATTTTGCAAAACCTCAGAATCCTAATAATGGGGATGAGTTATTAATTCTCCTATAGATAAAATAAGACATTGTAAAAGAAAAAAGATTGGAAAGAGCCTCAGAAGACCTAAATTCTAGTCCAATGTCTTATCACTGCCTATTTTATAACCTTCAGAAAGTCATTTAATTGCTATACACCTGATTTTCCTGGAATTGTTAATATTTTGTCATTATATGTGTAGAAACAATTCTGGTTGATTAAATTCAAGATATCTAAATTTTCAGAAAAACGGCATAGTTGAACAAAAGTTATTTTTATATTTTGTTAGGAATTTTAGTAATGCCTGCTTTTAAAGGCCAAGAATCCAGTGGTTCTTTAACACACCTGATGTGTGAGAATTGAGTCAAAGAAATAACAAAAAGTTTCTAAAATATTATCAATTTTTTTTTCACAGAAACTATGAGAGTTATTTCATCAAAGCACAGAAAGTGAGGCGGCTTATTGCCAATGATTTTGTGAATGTTTTTAACTCTGGAGTGGATGTCTTGCTAACTCCTACTACCTTAAATGAGGCAGTGCCATACTTGGAGTTCATCAAAGAAGACAACAGAACCCGAAGTGCCCAGGATGATATTTTTACACAGTCTGTAAATCTGGCAGGTAAGGATCTCTCAAAAATGTTCTGTTTTTTTCTGCAGGCACCCTGGTCTGCAACTTAGGGTCTAACCAAACTGTTCCCTAAAAGCAATAGTTTGTCCTTCTAGAATGTTTGGATATATTTGCATGTGTGTATGTATATGTTATAAATATGTATTCTGAACCAATCCACTTAAATATTCTATATTTTAATTTTGGAAATTTTCAAACCTACAAAAAGTTGAAAAAGTACTATAATGAATACTCAAATGCCTAGATTCATCAGTTAAAATGTTGCTGTCTTTTTTTTTTTTTTTAAGATTTATTTTTATTTATCCCACCCTTGCTGCTTGTGCTTGCTGTGGTCATTTGTTATGTGTTTTTCTTTGTCTGCTTGTCTCCCGTTGTTGCGTCATCTTGCTGTGCCAGCTTACCACGCTACGTGGGCCATCAGCTCACCGCGCCAGCTTGCCTTCACCAGGAGACCCCAGGAATCAAACCCAGGGTCTCCCATATGGTAAACGGGAGCCCAACCACTTGAGCTACATGTGCTTCCCAAAATGTTGCTGTCTTATTTGCTTTTTCCTTCCTCCTTCTTCTTCTTTCTTCTCTTCCTCTTTCTCTCTCTCTCTCTCTCCACACACACACACACATACACACACACAAACAAATGCATAGCATGTACATTTTAGCTGAATCATTTGGAAGAAAGTTTCAGACATCTTGACTGTCCACTGCTAAATTCAGCATGAATCCTCTAAAAATAAGAATTTTCTCTGTATAACCATAACTGACATTATTTCAATAATAGCATTCAAATATCCTAATATAATTCATATTCAAATTTTCTCAATTATACCAAAATGTCTTCATAGCTGTTTTTCCCTGATCCAGAATCTAATCAAGGTTATATATTACATTTGTTTATGGTGTCTTTTTAAAATTTAGAGCAGTCCCCCTACTTTTCTTTGTTTTGTTTTTTATTTAGAACCACATCAGACAGCATTATAATTGGTTTCAGTTATCACACATAAAGTAGAAGGCTCAAGAGGAGAAGGAAAATCTACTGTACCCATGTTTTTGCTTCCTGTGTTCATTTTTCCTTCCTGATGTTCCAAGATTCTCTCTTTTGTCATTTTCTTTCTATATAGAGAACTTTCTTTAGCCTTTCTTGTAGGGTAGGTCTCCTGGCAACAACTTTTTACTTTCCTTCATCTAAGAATGTCTTGATTTCCCCTTTGTTTTTAAAGGATTTTTTTAAAATAAAATTTTATTGAAGTATATCATTCATACATGAACATACATAAACAAGTGTATAGTAAAATTTGTGAATTTACAAAACAAACAGGGCTTCCATTCCCCATTACCAACACCTTGCATTATTGTGAAATATTTGTTACAAACTATGAAAGAGCATCATCAAAATATTACTAATTATAGCCTGTATCTTACATTTGAAGTATTTTTCTCCCAACCCACCCAAATACTAATACCCTATATTAGTATTATATATTTGTTATTGTTCAGGGTAAACATTTTCATATTTGTCCTGTTAACCACTGGATTCCCTGTGTTAGACAGCTTTTAAAGGATATTTCTGCTGGATATAGGATTTTTGATTTGACAATTCCTTTCTTCAGCACTTGAAAAATGTGTCACTTTGTTCTGGCATGCATAGTTTCTAATAAGAAATCCCCACTTTAAAAAAAAAAATGTATTTTCATGGCATTGACTTTTTTGAAGAGTCCAGGCTACTTGTCCTACAGATATCCTACCCACAATCTGGATTTGTAAGATTGTTCCTCATGATCGATTGTGTTAAACATTTTTGACAAAAAACTACATAGTTTTCACATCAGGAAACAGTTAATATCAGTTTGTCCCACTTTTGGAAAGCTAAGTTGATCACTTGGTAACTGCCCCATTTTTTCATCATAAAGGTACATTCTTGCCTTTGTTATTTATACACAATTTGTGGAGTGATACTTTGAGACCATGTGAATCTCCTGTTTCCCAATAATCTAGGGATTATCTAGGGAATTGCAAAATGCTAGCATTGCTAATTCTGTCATTCCTTCTATATTTATTAACTAGCAGTCTTCCCTAAAGAAGAGTGTTCCTTTTTTTTTTTTTTTTTTTAATTCAATGTATTATAAGCAATTACTTGTCATTATTCTTTTTGAAGTTCGAATTGTCCCAAATTTGGCAAATAGCCCCTTCATGTTGCATAGGCCTTTTAGACCTGCCCTCCTTAATCTTTGAAAACTTCCTTGCTTTATGGTGAATCAAGATGTCCCGGGTATATCTTGTATGTTCTCTGCCCAAAACCCGGAATTAAAATTACACTGAGGTACTATTTCTCATCTAAGAGATTGGTAAAAATTCAAAAGCTCAACAACACGCTCTGTTGGCAAGGCTGTAGGAAAAGAAGCACTCATTTTGCAGGTGAAAGTTCAAAATGGTATGCCTTCTTTGGAGGAGAATTTGGCAGTATCTAATTACATATGTATTTATCCTTTGAAGAAGCAGTCCTTCTTCATCTGAAAAACTTCTGAGTACCCAAAAAAAAAAAAAACAGCGTTATTCACTGGGGCATTGTGTAAAACAGCTAACTATTGGAAACAACATGAATGCCCAACCATGGAAGACTTGTTGAATTTGCTATAGTACACAACCACGGTAGAGTACTAAGCAGCTACAAAGAAAGAAATGAAGAAGGTCCTTGTAAACTGATATAGTGTGATTTCTAGGATATATTACTAACTGAACAAAGCAAAGTGCAAAAGCATGTACAGAGGATATTAGATTTTTGGTCATTCTTGTACCAGTTCACACTGGAAAGTGGAAGTGGCTTCTGCTGCTAAGGATCTGGAACTAATCAACCAATTAGTTTCTTTCTTTTCTTCAGGACTGCCAGCAGTGAGTGTCCCTGCAGCCCTCTCAAGCCAAGGATTGCCAATAGGGCTGCAGTTTATTGGACGTGCATTTTGTGACCAACAGCTTCTGACAGTTGCCAAATGGTTTGAAAAACAAGTACAGTTTCCTATTATGGAACTTCAAGAACTAATAGATGATTGTTCAGCCGTCTTTGAAAATGAAAAGTTAACTTCTGTTTCTGTACTAAAACAGTAGTGATAAAAACATCATGCAAATTAAAATGACTTATTAAAGCTTTTATCCTCTAGAGAAGTCAAGTGATCTTGCTAAATTCTTGTAATTAGCTTCATTGTCAACACAGCCATTTCTTGGGATCACTTTTTAAAATTCTGGTGATACAAGTTAATTTATTATAAATAAGCTGTCAGCATTTATTAAGCATCCGCTAAGTACAAAGTACAGGATTTCTACCATAAAACAGTTTGTATGTTCCTGAAAAACAATGCATTTGGAAAATTGTGCATTACAAAGGAAAGGGCTTATGGTAAAAATAAGATCGGGGTAAACCTCTCAAAACTTGTACGTCTTTGTAACCAAAGAGCTACCAAAAGCAATAATTCACACCTCCGTAGATAACCCTGACTGCCCAGGTAGGCAATCAACACATGGTGGAGGCTGCTTGGGGGATGTTAAAAATGCACAAAAGCAATAAAGTGGAAATGTTAGCTTTTGGGTTCTGAGCAAAGCAGATGGAAGAAGCACTCTGCACACAGGAGGAAGTACAACCTGCTGGGGACCCAGAGTCATGCACGACTGCGGGTTTGCCTCTCAGGGGAGGAGGTCCAGGTGCAGGCACTCCTTTTATTTCCTTAAAATTAAAGCTGATATGACTGAGGACTTTTATTCTTTTCCTGCTAAACATTGAGATTTTACTTCTGCTATTCTAGACCCTCTTGCCTAGGATTCATAAAAACCTCCATGTTACTCTGAGTTCATTCTTCTAGTTACTGATCACAAATGAGCTCATTGATGCCTTAGAAGCATTTGTTGTAACCTAACAGACCATACTGGATATGGTAGATGTTTTAGGGAGAGACGTTGGAGATACACAAATAACATACAATCTGAACAATTGGGGGATGATTTGGTGAGGATGGCAAAGGGAGGAGTCCCATGGCAGGATTCTCCTACCCCCAGATTCTCAATTCTTCCTTGTTTCCTTCCCCTCTTGACTCTCTTTGCAAGTGCCCCCTATTTGGTCCCATTGAACTAAGAGACATTAGTGGGGCTCTGTATTCTGTTTTCTCATATTGATCAGGCATTCTAATTTGGCACTTATATATTAGTGATCAATAAAAGTAGGAAGCTGAATCATTTAGTGAATTCACTTTGTTTAGTAAGAATAATCTTCTAAACATGAGATATAATGAGAGAAAATTCATAAAAGAGAACCACCTGCAGAACCCCTGGAATGTTGCATCATAGGAATTTGACCTGCCTATGGTTGCACATATAAGAATGAAATAAAACATTAGATTTGCTTTTCACTAATAGTTCTCTCCTGCTTGGGATCCTCCTACTCCCACTCAATGTGAAAAACCTTATGTAAATTTTGATGTGCCAAGCCCACCGATATTGTAAATTTTGACCCTGAATCCCTGTAAGGAAGAGATGCATAAAAGATACCATTGAATGCATTACTTCATAAAAGAGGAACCCATATTAGTTGATGGAGCTAGTATAATGTAAAAGGTTAACAAATAAGCATCTTCGCCCAAGTCTTAGTTATGTGTATACAATTTGAAATTAAACGTTTTCAAAGAACATTTACTCTTTTGTTCCTTTATGTCTACTTGAGTTGCACTAATAATTTGAATCTGGAATTAGGGAAGTGAAACTGTTCTCAACATAATACCCAACTAGCATGAAATGATACCTAATATTTTGTTGTTGTTTTTCTTCCATCTTTACCCTAAATCTAATAGATCTCCTTTTGCCAAGTCACTGGAATTTAAATGGCAAGTGGTTTCTGTGTCTCAGCTAATTAAACCCTGAAATTGTTAGCAGCAGGGTGGCCTGTGCAACTCTTCTGAAAAGCTACATGTGTAAGGTGAGTTCCTTGATGAGACACTGCAAAACAGTACACAATTTTTTTAAAAAAAGCAAAGCAAAAGTTAGAATCAATGACAAAAGCATTGCCGGAGTGAAAAAAAAATGTGATTAGATCACAAAACTTGGCACTCTGATACCACCCAGAACCAAAGGAGCCAGTGGGAAAACCAGTGTTCCTGTTGCCCCCCCCCCCCGACTTACCAAGAAAATCACTTGAAACCAGGGAGCCAAAATGTGCCATAAAAGAGCTATTTGATACTAGGTCTTCTGTTACAACAGAGGAACTTGTGCCATCTAGAAAAGAACAGCATGGTACAGAAGAGAAGCTTCTCAAGATAACAAAGAATGATGATTCCTATGAGGAAATAACTACACTTTCTAATGTAAACAAGAAGGACCTTTAGGATGTTGGAACAATCTGAAGGACAGTGAAAAGAGCTATGGTTTCAGGGTACCAAAATGTAGACCTCAGGGATTCTGCAAGCTATGTGTCACACCCTATTCCATCTAAAGCAGGAGAGTAAACTAGTAGAATTTTAAAAACAGCTTTTATTATGAACTTTCATTCATTAACTACCTTTACTTTCCCTCCCTTTCCTCAAACATCTGATTATCTACACTAAGGCTAAAAGTGTTTTGGCTCTGCAAATGCATTTGTTGTGTTTAGAAGCACCAAAGACAGTTTAAAATATAAGGCTTTCCTCAGTTATTTCACAGCTTAAGCAGAATATTCATTAGAACATAAACCTGAAATTTTAATAAAGGCAAATAACATGAGAAAAACCCAGCCAAGATTAAATACAAGTAATAATTACAGGAACTTTTGAGGGACTTTTAAATTTCCTTTTCATTATGTATTATTACAATGATATAAAAGTAAATAGTTGAGGAAATAAGAGTGAAATGAAAATAAAAGGGAAAAAGATAAAGCCAGGAATAAATAAGATTAAAATACAAAAATGCCTGTGCCTAAGACTGCACAGTGTGATATGGTAGAACACTTCCCAATAGCTTTCCTAGGGGTTCTGTAATATGGGGGTTAGGTCACCAGATTTAAAACTCAGACAAGCTTGGGTTTGAATCCTATTACTGCCATTTACAAGCTGCGTAACCTCTGAGCCTCAGTATCCTGGTCTATAAAATGGGAATAATATCTATTCCATGGGGTGGCTGGCAGCAGGATTAAGTTTAAATGATGCACTGAAAGCACCCAACATTATGCTTGACACAGAATGAACAATAATTTGTAGCTATATATATAAATGTATGTAATCATGAATGTAAGTCATTTTTTATGGAGACCTTATGGTAAACTGATGGCATATGGCCAAAGTGCAACTTACTAAAAGCTTTGCTAGAGATCCAGATAACTCCCTGATGATCTGGCTTCCTCAGAGGATAAAACTTATATCTGGGAGGATTGATAGACTGCATATTTTTAAAGCAATTTCCATGAAGCTTTTGATGGAGAATTGGTGAACAATGGGTTCAAGGCCTTGTGGTCTTCAAAAGCTCAGGTGCTCTGCAAACCAATTGAAAGGTGGGACTGGCATGCTCTTATAAGAATGAAACTCCCAAATAGATGGCCACCCCATATTCCTGTGGGGAAAATGCCTTTGACAGAACCAAATTCTTCGTCATAAAAATCATTTCCAATCCAACATATGGACATATAACTAAGGCCCCAAAATACTATGTTAGCTATAATTAATTTAACCTGAAAAGTTTCTAAGGTAGATTTTTACCAACAACCTACTAGAATAACTGTCGGGAAGAAAAGTTAATGAAGTACCCATGGGGTATCTAATTTTAAGCAATTTCTCTCCTTGGTGAATCTTCCAAGATAAATTAGTTGCAAAATATTTTACCTGCAGGTAAAATAATAATTTGATAGAATTGGTGGTAGATATCTGCCAAAATGATAATTGAAAATTTTAGTTTAGTTCACTTAGCAGGAACGATTGTCTATAGAGGCCAATCACAGTAGAGAATATCTTTCTGTTTTTTTGTGATAAGAATGTATTCATCTAAATCATCCCAAACTGATTTCAGTCATTAACATGCAAACTAAACAGAAGTGAGGCTGGAATTCAGAATTGGAATTCAGCAGGCTATTAAAACTACTCTGTAGACAAGTGTGTAAAAAGATGGAGAGCACCAAATTACAAGTTATTTTCTTAGTTTTATTACTTTCTTTATGGTAATGACCAATAGTATGTAGGTAATTGGTTCAGAATTAAGATGGTGCTATCAGGAAAGGAAGTGACACTATAAAGTAAAAAAGAAGAATTTAGAACTTAATCTGATAAGAGGGTAGGAGAGAAGGGAAAGAATCGAAAGTGAATTTTATCCTGGGAAATGTTCACAACTAGGAGAATGGCATTACCATTAATAAAAACAGGAAAAGTGGCTACGGTTTATAGGGGCTGAAAATAAATTCCTCAATCGAGTGGAAATGCTCAACAGACAGTGGGAAAAGAGGCAAGTAAGTAAGACAGAGTGGGGGAGTTAGATGCCCAGAGAGCTGAAGTCTTTAAATTGCATCCCTTTTTTCCAATATTTTGTTATGAAAATTTATCAAATATCCATCCCTCTATCCATCCATTAATCTACCTTATTTTTTCTTGATACATTTCAAAGTGCACTTTCCCCTAAATACATCAGCATGCCTATCGTTAACTTGAGTTAATGAAGTGAAGGAAGAGATAAAGGATATTAAGAAATGGAGGAACATACAGAAAAAATTGTAAACATACATAAAAAGATAAAAGATCTGATGGTGATGAAAGGCACAATGTAGGTAATTAAAAATATGCTAGAAGCACATAACAGCAGGTTTTAAAAGACAGAGGAAAGAATCAGTGGTGCTGAAGATAGAATATCTGAAATCACACAGAAGAACAGATGGATAAAAAAAATAGAAAAACCTCAGCAGGGACTCAGGGGATTGAATGACAATACGATATACATTATGGGCATCCCAGAGGGAGATGAGAAGGTAAAGGGGACAGAAGGAGTGTTGGAGGATATAATGGCAGAAAATATCCCAACTTTTATGAGGGACATGGATGTACATGTCCAGGAAGTGCAGCACACTCCAAACATTATCCTAGCAGGCGTACCCCAAGACACATAGTTATCAAATTGTCAAATGCTCAAGGCAAAGAGAGAATTCTGAAAGCAACAAGAGAAAAAATCCATCACATATAAGGGAAGCCAGATGAGATTAAGTGCTGATTTCTCATCTAAAACCATGGAAATGAGAAGGCAGTGGTATAACATAGTTAAGGTGCTAAAAGAGAAAAACTGCCAGTCAAGAATTCTGTATCCAGTACGGCTGGCATTCAAAAATGAGGGAGAGTTCATATTCACAGATAAACAGAAATTAAGAGAGTTTGTCAACAAGAGTCCTTCCCTTCAAGATATACTAAAGGGAGTTGTACAGGTTGAAAGGAAAAACAGGAGAGAGAGGGTTGGAGGAAGTGTAGAAAGGAAGATTATTAGTAAGAGTAACTAGAAGGATAAAAAAAGAAATAAAACAAATGTGACATATATAAAGCTCAAGAAAAAATGGCTAATGTAACTACTGCCTTGATAGTAATAATATTGAATGTTAATAGGATAAACTCTCCAATCAAAAGTCACAGACTGGTAGAATGGATAAGGAAATATGACCCATCTATATGCTGCCTACAAGAAACTCACCTTAGACCCAGAGATGCAAGGAGGTTGCAATTGAAAGGTTGGAAAACGATTTTGCATGCAAACAATAACCAAAAAAGGGCAGGAGTAGCTATACTAATATCGGACAAAATAGACTTTAAATGCAAAAAATTGTAAGAGACAAAGAAGGACACTATATATTAATAAAAGGGATAATCTATCAAGAAGAAAGAACAATCCTGAATATTTATGCACCTACCCAGGGTGCCCCAAAATACATGAGAAAAACAATGGCAAAACTAAGGGGAGAAATAGATGCCTCTACCATCATCATAATGTTAATACACCATTATCAACATTAGACAGAACATCTCAGCAGAGGGTTAATAAAGAAACAGAGACCTTGAATAATACGCTAGAGGAACTAGACGAACATAACACCCAAATACAGCAGGATATACATTCTTCTCAAGTGCACATCGTTCATTCTCCAGGATGGACCACATGCTAGGTCATAAAACAAGTCTCAACAAATTTAGAAAGATTGAAATTATACAAAAGTAATTTCTCTGACCACAATGGAATGAAGCTGGAAGTTTACAAGTGGCAGAGAACCAGAATAGGCACAAATATATGGAAGTTAAACAACATACTCTTAAATAATTGGCGGGTCAAGGAGGAAATTGCAAAAGAAATCAGTAACTACTTTGAAACAAATGAAAATGAGACAATATATCAAAACTTATGAGAGGGAAGCAGATGTGGCTCAAGTAGTTGGGCACCCACCTACCACATGGGAGGTCACAGGTTCAGTTCCCAGTGCCTCCTAAAGATGAGCAAGACAGTGAGCTGACATGATGGGCTGGTGCAGTGAGCTGACACAAGATATGATACAACAAAGAGACACAATGAGGAAACACAATGAGAGGCACAACAAGCAAGGAGCAGAGGTGGCTCAAGCAATTGGGTGCCTCCCTCCCACATGGGAAGTCCCAGGTTTGGTTCCTGGTGCCTCCTAAAAAAAAAAAAAAAAGACGGCAAGCACACAATGAACAGACACAGAGAGCAGACAGTGAGCACAAACAGCAAAGGGGGGAGAAATAAATAAATTAATCTTTAAAAAAAAACATGAGATGCAGCTAAAGCAGTGCTGAGAGGGAAATTTATACCCATAAATGCCTATATTAAAAAAGAAGAAAGAGCTAAAATCAATGACCTAACTGCTCACATGGAGAAACTAGAAAAAGAACAACAAAGCAATCCCAAAACAAGCAGAAAGAAGGAAATAACAAAGATTAGAGCAGAACTAAATGAAATTGAGAATTAAAAAACACTAGAAAATTCTAACAAAACCAAAAGCTGGTTATCTGAGATTAATAAAATCCATAGCTAGACTAACCAAAAAAAAAAAAAAAAAAAAAAAAGAGAGAGAGAGAGAGAGAAGATGGAAATAAATAGAATAAAAAATGAGGGGATATCACCACTGATCCCATAGAAATAAAGAGAATCATGAGAGAATACTTTTAAGAATTGTATGCCAACAATATGGATAACTGAGATGAAATGGACAAATTTATAGAAACACACAAGCAACCTACATTGATGAAAGAAGAAATAGAAGAACTCAACAGACCACAGTAGCAAGATTGAATTAATTATCAAAAACCTCTAACCAAAGAAAGCACAGAACCAGATAGCTTCATGGGTAAATTCTACCAATCATTCTGGAAAGAACTAGCCAATCCTGCTTAAACTCTTCCAAAAAATAGAATTGGAGGGCACATTACCTAACTCATTCTACGATGCCAACATCACCCTAATACTGAAGCCACATAAAGACGCCACAAGAAAAGTTCTATGCTAAAACCTCAACAAAATATTTGTTAATTGTGTTCAACAACACATCAAATGAATTATACACCATGATCAAGTGGAGTTTATCTCAGGTATGCAAGGATGGTTCAACATAAGAACATCAATCAATGTAATATACCACATTAACAGATCAAGAGAAAAAAGTCACATGATCATCTCTATTGATGCAGAAAAAGCATTTAACCAGATAGAGCATTCTTTTTTGATAAAAAGCACTTCAAAAGATAGGAATAAAAGGAAATTTCCTCAACATGATGAAGGGTATATATGAAAATTCCCCAGCTAACATCATACTCAATGGTGAAATGCCAAAGGCTTTCCCCCTAAGATCTGGAACAAGACAAGGATGCCCACTCTCACCACTCTTATTTAACGTTGTATTAGAAGTGCTTGCTTGAGCACTTAGGCAAGAAAAAGAAATAAAAGCAATCCAGGTTGGAAAGGAAGAAGTAAAATTTCACTATTTGCAGATGACATGATCCTATATGTAGAAAGCCCTGAAAACACTTCAAGAGCTGATAAATGAGTTCAGTAAAGTGGCAGAATATAAGATCAACATGCAAAAATCAGTAACATTTCTGTACACTAATGAGCAATCTGAGCAGGAAATCAAGGAAAAAATTCCATTTACAATAGCAATGAAAACAATCAAATATCTAGGAATAAACTTAAGGATGTAAAGGACTTGTGCACAGAAAACTACACATTTTTAAAGGAAATCAAAGAAGACCTAAATAAATGGAAAAGTATTCCATGCTTATGGATTGGAAAACTAAATAGCATTAAGATGTCTATCCTACCCAAATTTATTTACAGAGTTAACGCAATCCCCATAAAATTTTTTTACTGAACTGGAAAAGCCAATTATGAAATTTATTTGGAAGGGCAAGGGGCTCTGAGTAACCAAAAACATATTGAAAAAGAAACATAAAAGTGGAGGAATCATGCTATCTGACTTTAAAGTATACTATAAAGCTACAGTGGTCAAAATTGCATGGTATTGGCATAAGGGTAGACATGCTATCCAATGGAACCAAACTGAAAGTTCTGATATAGACCTGCACATATACAGCCAATTGGTATTTGACAAGGCTACCAAGCCCACTCACCTGGGACGGAATAGCCTCTAAAACAAATGGTGTTGAGAGAACTGGATATCCATATCCCAAAGAATGAAAGAGGATCACTATCTCACACCTATATAAAAATTAACTCAAGATGAATCAAAGACCTAAATATAAGTGCCAAGACCATAAAGCTCCTAGAAGATAATATAGGGAAGCATCTATGAGATCTTGTAGTAGGAAATGGTTTCATAAACTTTACACACAAAGTGCAAGCCACGAAAGAAAAAATAGATCATGGGACCATCTCAATATTAAAAACTTTTGTGCTTCAAAGGAGTTTGTCAAGAAAGTGAAAAGGCAGACTACTCAATGGGAGAAAATATTTCAGAACCACTTATCCAATAAGGGCCTAATATCCAGCATATATAAAGAAATCCTACATCTCAAAAATAGAAAGACAAACAACTCATTTTAAAAATGGGCAAGAGATCTGAATAGATACTTTTCCAAAGAGGAAATACAAATGGCTAAAAAGCACATGAAAAGATGATCATCATCACTAGCTATTAGGGAAATGCAAATCAAAACTACAATGAGATATCATCTTACCCCTATTAGACTGGCCACTATTTTTTAAAAAAAGAAAACTAAACATGTTTGGAGAGGATGTGGAGGAATGGGAGCACTTATCCACTGCTGGTGGGAATGTAGAATGGTGCAGCCATTGTGGAGGACAATATGGCGGTTCCTCAGGAAGCTAACTATAGAAATGCCATATGATCCAGCAATCCCACTATTAGGTATATAACCAGAAGAATTGAAAGTAGGAACACAAACAGACCTATGCACACCAATGCTCATAGTGGCATTATTCACTATTGCCAAAAGTTGGAAGCAACCCCAGTGTCCATCAACAGATGAATAAATAAGCAAAATGTGGTATATATATATATACAATGGCATATTACTCAACTGTAAGAAGGAATGAAGTTTTGACACAGGCGATAACATTGATGAATCTCAAAGACCTTATCTTGAGTGAAGTAAGCCAGTCACTAAAGGACAAATATTGTATGACCTCACTGATATGACCTAAGCATATTGAACAGACTCACAGAGATAAAGTCTGGAAGATAGGTTACCAGGAGACAGAAAGGCAGTAGAGAGTGGCAAACTGATACGCAATCTGGACAAAACCCATGATAAGGTGGAAGGAGGTGGTTTGGCAGTGGATGGGGGTGATGGCAGTACAGGGATGTGAGTGGGGTCGATGGTGCTGGAGTGTGAGGGTGAGCAGTGTTGGGGGTTGCGATGGAATATCCATGGAACTGAGGGGAGGGCTGGAGGAAGGAACAGGTGAACTCTGGGGAGGTGGAGGTCTGTGGTTGAAACAACAATGGTGGGAACGTTGACAAATATGGCAGAGAGGGTCACAGGTGCAGGGTGTCAGTGGTGGGGGGATATGTGGGAAAGGGTCCACCTGGGGCATGCTTCTATGGAATATTCATGTGTTCGTCTTATCATAGGGTGTTTTCTCAGTGGGTGGAGACCCACACAATAAACAAAATATTAAACTCCCATCCTAGGGAGTCCTGTTATGTTCTCATATAGCACACTCTTGAGAATATAGGCAGTACCTAATAACAGAAAACAGACCAATGTCAAGCTTGTAACTATGAACCTTATTCTTGTAAAATTGAAACAGCCTAATAATAACTATTCCTAAGAGTCACCTCTGGAAAATCTCGTTACTCAAATGTGACCTCTCTCTAAGCCAAACTCAGCAAATAAATACACTACCTTCCCCCACCACCACCACCACCACTGGTGTGGGACATGACTCCTGGGGATGAGCCTCCCTGGCACTGCGAGATTAATACCAAACACCAGTCAGTGATGCATTTGGAAAAAGACCTTGACCAAAAGGGGGAAACACCAAATACAAAAGAGTTTTTACAGCTAAGAAATATCAAAATGAGTTGGGAGGTCATGCCAGGGGTTACACTTATGCATGTCTCAGGCAGATCTCACTAACTGCCACTGGGAAAAAGTCCTCAAACGGGTGCTCCTGAGGGCTCTAGAGCCATCCAGACAATATAGGCAAGGCACGCAATCCCTTGAAATCAGCACCCTGTCAGTGGGCCTTACCTTGAAATATATGACAACCTATTCTCCCAAGGTAACAGTTAGACTTATTTATAATTTCCCTACACATGATTCTTCTACTGCTTTTATTTGAGACTATATTTAGCACTAAACTCATTAAATATATGTCTTAGAGACTTAAATCTTTGGCCTGTTCATATGCCTGTTGAACCCTGAATCTCATCAGAGTTGTGAACAACACCTACTCTCCAGATCCTTGGACGTGCCCAGGACAACTAACAAAATGATGATGATGGACAACTCTCATCCCAAAAAACAGGGAGTATCTACAAGTGCAAGCAAAATAGTCCCTTCCATCTGCCGCATAAGATCTAATCCCCCTCTCAATCTGAAGCAGAGTGGGCATCACCACCCCAAAATCCTCAAGACTGGCGAATGAACAAACTTATGGAGGGATGCATCCATGGACAGAGTAAACTTATTAATATTGACATAATGGAAGAACATATAACATTGTTATAAAGATAGTGGTTACCAGAGGTTCTGAGGTGAGGGGGAGGGAAGAATAGTGGAACACAGGGCATTTTTAGGGCACTGGAATTAAGCATAAACCACAATGTAAACTACAGACTTTGGTTAGTAGCAATGCTTCAATATTTATTCATCATTTTTAACAAATATACCACACAACTGTAGGCTGTTATTAAATGGGGAAGATGTGGGAGGGGGAGGGGGTATGGTATATGAGAATCCCTTATACTTTTGATGTAACTATTCTGTAATCTAAAACCTCTTTAAAAATAAAGTTTATTATATTTTTAAAAATGCAAAAGAAAATGCAACATCCCAACTTTTAAATTTTAATTGGACTGATTTTAACTGTGTGTTTGGTTTTTTTCTAATGGGAAAGGTAATGTATGTTTTCCTTTGGGAGAAGTGGGGGAAACAACAGAAAAGCACCTAAAAAAAAAGAAAAAAGACTCATTATTTTACCATTCAGATGTATGTGTATGTATATGTATATACATATGTAAAGATATGTTTTATTAATCAAATTAACTTTATACTTCCTACAAAGTTGCACAACCATCACCACTGCCTAATTCCAAAACTTTTACATTACCCACAAAAGAAACCCTGTACCTGCTAGCAATCACTCCCTATTCTCCCTATCCTCAGCCCCTGGCAATCCCTAATTTACTTTTTGTCTCTATGGATTTTCAGTTTTGGGCATTTCATATAAATAGAATCATATAATATTTAATCTTTTGCATCTGGCTTTTTTCATTTAGTGTAATGGTTTCAAGGTTCATCTTTGTTGTAACATGTATCAGCATTTCTTTCCTCTTTATCGCTGAATATTCCATTGTATAGGTATACCACATTTTGTTTATCTATTCATCAGTTGATGGACATTTGGGTTGTGTCCACTTTTTTACTATTCTGAGTAATGTTACTGTGACTATTCATGTACACATTATTGCATGGATGCATGTTTTAACTTCTCTTGGGTATATACCTAGGAGTAAAGTTCTGGGTCATATGGTAACTCAGTGTTTAACTTCTTGGGGAACTGCCAAACTTTTCCAAAGCAAGTGCATCATTTTACAACCCTACCAGCAATTTAGGGTTCCAGTTTCCCTACATCCTCCCTGACACTTGTTATTGTCTATCTCTTTTTTATTATAGCCATTCTAGTGGGTGTGAAGTGCTATCTCGGGTAGTTCTGAATTGTATTTTCCTAATGACTACTGACATCTTTTCATGTGTTTATTGGTCATTTGTCTGTCTACTTTAGGAAATGTCTATTCAAATCTTTTGCCCATTTTTAAATTGGGTTGTCTTTCTAATGTTGATGTGGAAGAGTCCTTCTATATAATTTGCATACAAGTCCCTTACCAGATATATGATTTGCAAATATTTTCTCCCATTCTGTAGGTTATCATTTCCATTTCTTGATGCTGTCCTTTGATAAAGATCAATTCATGTTTTTTGTTTTTGTTTTTGTTTTCTTATCACTTTTGCTTTTGGTATCATAGCTAGGAAAGCATTGATGTTTGTTGAATGGAATTAAAGTTGTTAATGGGCCTAGCACTGTGCCCATAAAACTAAAAGGCAAAAATAAATAGAAGTTATATAAATTGGAAAGACACAGGTAAAATTATTTTCATATTATATAATTGCATGTCTGGAAAACCCAAGTGAACCAACTGAAAAATTACTTAAAATAATAGAACAATTGAATAAGATGGCTGCGTATAAAATTAATGTTCAGAAATCAATCATTTTTCTATATGTAAACAAGAATCTGTTAGAACTGTGCTGTCCAAGAGCTACTAGTTGCATGTAGCTATTTAAATTTTAGTTTAAATAAATTACAGTTAAATAACTTTTAAATGTCAGTTTATTAGTGACATTAGCCACATTTCAACTACTCAATAGCCATTTGAAATGTGTGTGTGGGGGAATAGATAATCTGTAACTATTTCCCACAGTCTATAAGAAAAAATAAACAAGAAAAGTCAGGAAAATTCTGAAAAAGCATAATAATAAGGGGACTAGCCCTAAAAGATATTAAAACACATGTCAATGCTATAATAATTAAAATTTTTAATAAACAGATGTGAATAAAACAGAATAGACATTCCAGAAATTACCTCCAACACATAGAAAAATTTAGCATGTGATAAAGGAGACATTTCAAATCAGTGGTGAAGGATGGATTATTCAATAATCATGTTAGGATAACTTTATAGCCATCTGGAAAAAAAAATGTGTATTCTTACTTAGATCCTTTCTCCAAAATAAATTCCAAGTGGAATAAAGATGTAAACATAAAAGGGGAAGCAGATATGGCTCAAATGATTGGGTTCCCGTCTATCATATGGGAGGTCCAGGGTTCAATTCCTGTGGTCTCCTGGTGAAGACAAGCTGGCCTACGTGGAGTGCTGGCCCATACAGGAGTGCTGGCCCATATAGAGCACTGACCTGAGCGGAGAGTTGGCACAGCAAGATGACACAACAAAAAGAGACACAGAGAAGAGACAATAAGAGATGCAGCAGACCAGGGAGCTAAGGTGGCACAAGAGATTGAGTGCCTCTTTTGCACTCCAGAAGGTCCCAGGATTGGTTCCTGGTGCTGCCTAAAGAGAGAAGACAATAAGACACAGAAGAACACACAGTGAATGGACACAGAGAGCAGACAGCAAGTGCTAAAACAACAGGGGGGTGGGGGCATAAATAAATAAATCTTTAAAAAAAACAATAAACAAAAGAAAACTACATTACAGTCTTGCTTAAAATACAAAAGATTGCAAACTCTGTAAATGTTCTTTAATGATTAAGGACATCATGGTATATCCATTCAATTTAATATTTAGCCTTTGGCAAAGAAAATGTGTAGTCTTACTAGGTTCTGACATGGCTGGCAGAAGAGTTTAAATAGCAAATTTCCATTTGTATAGAATATATGTATAGGCATGAGCATACAGAGAACATCTTCAAAATGGGGAACATAGAAATATGTTGCCTCTGGGAAAAGAGAACCAGGTAGCTCTGGGACGGGGTTGAGAAGGAGACTTCATTTTTACTGATGACTTTTGTACCATTCTGCACATTATATATGTACTAACTTTATAAAATAAAGCAAATAATATAAAAACCAAAGCCTGACATTTATAAAAACATTGGACCTCCCCTACTTCATTTCCACCTTTGCCCCCAATTTATTTGAATTTTAACATAAGAGCTGCAGAAATCTGTGTGCAGAAAGTTCAGACTTCAGTACAATAATTTCTTGTCTAGAAGATTAGAATTTGGCAGTCCTGGACCGGCCAGTCTAGCCCCCTTCCCCCTTACTCAGTCCCCTGGAGCTTGAGAGTCACACAGAGGCAGTACAGTCCAGGTCCCTCCTGCTGGGAGTTGCAGACTATAGATTGACTCACAGCAGTGAGTGAGAACACCACACGTATCCAGATACAGGAACCCAAGTCTGCAAAGACCCAGGGCAAAACAAAAGCGATTGATGAGTGCTCCAAACAAAAGGGCCCCATGGTGGTGGGAGATCATAGCAGAACTGGTAGCAAGAAGTGTGCATGCTCAATCCATTCTCTGTTGGCTGGACAACCTAAATGCAAAACGACCTTTCTGGATTATTGACTCACCTTTCTGGATTGACCTCATCTGGGTCCCCAGGATAATACACATTAATAGGAAAGAAACCAGAGGCAGAAAAGCTTCACGGGGGGGGGGGGGGGAGGGAGGGGAGGGACTGAAAGGTCTCAGAACTGACAAGTGTAAGGAAAGGGGACACTGAGTGAGGGAGATAATGTAAACAAATCATAGGAGCTGGGGATATAATTCTGAACAAAAACACACAGAACAGATTAAGCTTTCTGAAGAAGGAACAGAGGAAAGGAAGCTTTCTTGTGGAGGTAGAACAATTGCACAAAAGTGGAATTTTAAAAATTGTACTGCATATCCAGGGCAAGAATCAGAGGAAGAAGAGCTGAGAAAATCTAAACATACACAGATGTTTTAGTTTGCTAAAAGGCTGCCCATGCAAAAATACCAGAAATGGGCTGGCTTTTATAATGGGAATTTATTAGGGTAAAATCTTACAGCTTCAAGGCTGTGAAAATGTCCAAATCAAGGAATAATCAGAGATGCTGTCTCACCAAAAGTCAGCTGCTAGCAGATCCTGAACTCCTGCCATGTGGCAAAGCAAAATGGCAGCCAACTCTGCCTTCTCCACACTCACTTTCTCCCTGGGCTTAGCTGAGGGCAATCAGGCATATGGCTTGTCTCTTTCCAGATCTTATCTATTCAGCTTTAGGCTGCTCTGCTGATTCCAGCCTCCGGCATCTCTCTCAGCCTCTCGGGGTTTCTCTGTCTTTCTGCAGCTGTAGGCAATCCTGGTGTCCTCTCTCACATGGCAGGGTAAAAAACGACAGTTCTCTTTCTCTATGTTCCATTTATATAAGATTCCAGTAAAAGGATTAGGACCCACCCTGGGTCCCACAATATAATCAAGGGCCTTAGCCAAAGTGAGCTAATCAAAAGTAATCTAATTAAAAAGCCCCTTGACTGAATCTAACCAAAAGGTCCTGCATACAATAGGTTCAAATGCACAGGAATTGGATAGCTTAACAACACAAGTTTCTGGGGTCCACAAAAGACTCAAACCAGGACAGCAGGCTACTCTAAAGGTCCAGAATAAGTTGTACCAGGAAACAAAGAAAAGCCTTAACACAAAGCCAATCAAAAATAAAACCTTAATGCAAATATTCTCCCTGTCCTGATTTTGTGATAATCAGGGTAGGCTAAACATTCGCTATATTAGAAACCATGCATGTGTCCCCAGACCTAGTTTTTCTCCCTAGGTCTGTATTTTAGAATGCAGATGATAAACTAAGCCTGATTTATTATATGACCATCCTCTATGGGAAATGACTGTAACTCTAGGTACCTTTGGGAAACCTAAGAGATATAGCAGGGGGACAGATGTGGCTAAAATGGTTGAGCGTCCATCTCCCATATGGAGGGACTTGGGTTTGATCCCCGGGACCTCCTGGTAAAAATAATATATATATATATATATAGAAGGTGCACGTGTCAGTGTGCCACCAGGCACTGTGAGCAGGTGAGCCCCCCAGGCCCCGCAAGTGGGTACGCCGTCAGGCCCCATGTGCGGGTGCACCGCCAGGCCCTGCAAACCATGCAGCAAGATGATGATATAACAGGAGAGTGACACAGGGAGAGCCAAGATGAGACACGCCAAAAAACCAGGAACTAAGGTTGCGCAGGCAGTAAGACACCTCTCTCCCACATTGGAGGTTCCAAGGATCAAATCCCAGTGAAGATAGGAGGAGAAGGATGAGAAGGAGAAGGATGAGAAGAGAGTTGCCCAGTGAATGGACACAAAAACAGCAAAAACAGGGGTGGGGGGTAAAAATAGATAAAAGTAAATAAATAAATAAATAAATCCTTTGGAAAAAAGTATAGGGGAGTAAGATATGGACTATAATTAGCAGTAACACTTTGACAATGCTCTTTCATAATTTATCAACAAGTGTTTCACAACAATGCAAAGTATTTGTGGTGGGGTGATGTGTGGGTGCCCTGTCTGATGTTATGCATGTTTGTTTTGTAAGTTCACAATGTTTACTGAACACTTATTGTTTATGTACATGTATGAATGATATACTTCAATAAATTGTTTTTTAAAAAAAGAATCAGAGTCATTATCTACAATGGATTTACACATTTTATGCAATGGGAACTTACAGAATTTCTATGACAATAAAAATTTTCTATGTTAAAAAAAAAAAAAAAAAAACCTAGACAAGAGGGAGAAACTAACCATCAGAGTTAGCACATAATAATAATCAGATGCCCAGACATCAGCAAAAAATTACAAGCCATACTAAGAAACAGGAAGATAAGGCTTGGTCAAGGGAACAAATTAAACTTCAGAAGAGACTCAGAATTTGGAACAATTAATCAAAGAAGTTCAAACATATCACCTAAACCAATTCAAGGAGATGAAGGGAAATATGGATGTGGAGATAAAGGATGTTAAGAAAACAATGTGCAAACATAAAGAACAATTTGAAAGTTTAAAAAGAAACATAGAAATTATGGTGATGAAAGACAATAATGGAGATAAAAAACACAGTAGAGGCATACAACAACAGATTTGAACAGGCAGAAGAAATAATCAGTAACTAGAAAACAGGAAAATTGAAATCATACAAATAGAAGGACAGAGAGAGAAAATAATAGAAAAAATTAAACAGTGTCTCGGATTTGAGTGACAGCATGCAGTGCACAAACATATGCATCATGGGTGTCCCAGAAGGAGAAAAGAAGGGAGAAGGGTCAGAAGGAATATTAAAAGAAATCATGGCTGAAAATTTCTCAACTTTTATGAAAGACAAAAATATACATGTCCAACAAACAAACAGAATAAATTCTAATGGACCTACTCTGAGATATGCACTAATCAGCATGTCAAAAGCCAAAGATAAAGAGAGAATTCTGAAAGAAGCAAGAGAAAATGATCCATCACATACAAGGGATCTGAAATAAGACTAAATGTTGATTTCTCATCAGAAACCATGGAGGCAAGAAGACAGTGGTTTGATATATTTAAAGTACTGAAAGAGAAAAATTGCCAGCCCAAAATTCTTTATCTGGCAAAGCTATCCTACAAAAATGAGGCAGAGTTAAAAATATTCACAGATAAACATAAACCAAGGGAGTTCATCAACAAAAGATTTGCTGCACAAGAATTACTAAAGGGAGCTCTGCATGTTAAAAGGAAAAGACAGGAGAGAGTGGCTTGGAGTAATGTGAAGAAATGAAGATGTTCAGTAAGGGTAGTGAAAAGGGTAAATGCAAGACCCAGTAGTACTGTACCCTCAATATATAATTCTACTATTTAATTCCTATAGGAGTCTGAATACAATTGAACAAGGAAAAAGTCATATTTCCTGATAATGGACACACAAAATATAGAGAATAGTAATGTGGGACAAAAATAATGTAGAGAGGGGAAACAGAGGGATATGGGAGATGAGAACATGTATCCTTTTGAAGATAAGTTGGTATCTTTTCAAAGTAGTAGGTTTTAGGTACAGATTGTGTAATACAAACCCGAGGATAACCAGAAAGAATTTTAAAAATATACAGAAACAGAAATGAGAAGGGAATCAGTCAGGTACATCACAAAAGATCAACTATACAGAAAAGGAGGCTACAAAAAGGAAAAGAGAGCTAAAAAATATATGACAGATAAAAATCAAAGGACAATTTGGCTGAAGCAAGTGCTGCCTTTACATTAAAAACATTGAATGTTAATGGATTAAAATCCCCAATCAAAAGACACAGATTGGAAGAATGGATAAAAAAGTACAATCCAACTATATGTTTTGTACAAAAGACTTACCTTAGACCCAAATATACAAATAGGTTGAAATTGAAATAATGTAAAAAGACAATCCATGCAAATAGTAACCAAAAAGAGCTTGGGGTAGCTATACTCTATCAGACAAAATAGATTCTAAGTTAAAAGTTGTTAAAAGAGACAAAGAAGGACACTATATATTAATAAAAAATTCAATCCACCAAGAAGAACTAGCAATAACAAACACTTATGCACCTAGATATGGTACCCCAAAATACCTGAGGTAAAAACTGGCAAAACTGAAGGGAGAAATGGACACCTCTATGACAATAGTTGGAGACTTCAATATACCACTCTCATCAATAGATAGAACATTTAGACAGAAGATCAGTGAGGAAAAAAAGAACTTGAATAATATGATAAATACACTAGACCAACCACACATATACAGAACATTGCACCCCAAAACAGCAGTATAACATTTTCTCCAGGATAGACCACATGTTGGGTCACAAAACAATGCCACCACTGTTATTCAATGTTGTTCTAGCCAGAGAAGTTAGGCAAGAAAAAGAAAAAAAAAAAAAAAGCATCCAAATTGGAAAGGAAGAAGTAAAATGTTTGCTATTTGCAGATGGCATAATCCTGTATATTGTAAGTTCTGAAAAATCTACAACAAAGCTACTAGAGCTAATAAATGAATTCAGGTAAGTGGTGGGGCACAAGATCAACATGCAAAAATGAGTAGTATTTCTATACACTAGTAATGAGCAATCTGAGGAGGGAAAAAAAAATCCGTTCATAATAGCAACTAAAAGAATCAAGTATCTAGGAATAAATTTAACCAAGATGTAAAGGACTCTATTAGTCAGCCAAAGGGGTGCTAATGCGAAATACCAGAAATGAGGTGGTCTTTATAAAGAGTATTTATTTGGGGTAGAAGTCCACAGTTACCAGGCCATAAAGCATAAGTTTCTTCTCTCACTAAAGTCCATTGTCATGTGTTGGAGCAAGACAGCTGCTGATGTTTGCCAGGGTTCGGGCTTCTTGGGTTCCTCTCTTCGCGGGGCTGCATTTCTCTCTGGGCTTAACATCTCTGTTTCCTCCACAAGGCCATCTGTAGACTATCAGACAAACAGCTTGCTTCTCTTCTCCTAGGGCTTTCTCTCCAACATCAAAATTCCAACATCAAAACTGCTACTCAAAACTGCTGCAACTCTGCTCTTTGTGATGCCTTTTATATTTTCTTCCCCCACCCACCAAAGGGGTGGGGCTCAATGCCCTACTGATGTGGCCCAGTCAATGCCCTAATCATAACTTAATCATGCCCAGATTAACAGGCACAAGGATATATATATTTATGATATATATAATGATTTTATTGAAGTATATCATTCATACACACATATATATACCAATGGAATCAAATTGAGACTTCAGGAACAAACCCTCTCATCTTTGGCCAACTGATTTTTAAATCAATTTTATTGATACATGTGAATAAAGCATATAATCCATCCAAAGAGTACAATCAATGGCATTTGGTAAAATCACATAGTTGTGCATTCTTCATTTCAGTCATTATTAGAGCATTTCGTTATTTCAATAATGATAATAATAATAAAAATAAAAGACAAGCAAAAAAAGCTCTACCCATTAATAATTTCCTCTCAATCTCTCTATCCTTCTCCTGCTGTACATAGCTGCTATTCAGTTTCTGTCTTTCTAACTTATTTGTATTATATTTTGTATGGGTGAAGTAAAAAATACCTACTACCTTTTGTCTAGTTTCTTTCACTTAGTATATTTCCTTTTTTTTTTTTTTTTTAACCCTTAATGGAAGATTATTAATATATTACTATACATGACTGTCCATATTTTGCTCTGGTTGTATTTTTTTTAAGTTTTTAAAAATTTTATTGAAATATATCATTCATACATGAACATACATAAAGAGTAAGTGTATAGTAAAAGTTGTGAACTTACAAAACAAATATGCATAGCATCATACAGGGGTTCCATACATCACCCACTTTGCATTGTTGCAAAACATTTGTTACAAATTATGAAAGAATATCACCAAAATATTTTTACTAACTACAGACCATATCTTGCATTTGGTGTATTTTCCCCCCAAACCACACTATTATTTTTATTTTTTAAATATATTTTTATTACAGAAGTTGTGAACTTACACAACAATCATGCACATGTGTAGAATTCCCATACAACACCCCTTCACCCACACACCACATAGGAGTGGAACATTTGTTACAGATTATAAGATAATAGCATCAGACTATTACCACCAAACATGGTCCATGGTCCACTGCGTACATTTGGCATACTTTTTCCATCTTTCCCATTATCAACACAGTACATCTTTGACATTGATGCAAGAATATTATAGTATTGCTGTTAACCACAGTCCATAAGTCACACCAGTTGTATTTTTTCCCATGCTTCTCCACATTCCCACCACCCTGCAGTAGTGATGTACATCCACTCTAGCTCACAGAAAGACACTTTTGCATCTATATCAGCAACCACAATTTTCATTCACCTCTGGGTTCACTGTGTTATTCAGTCCCCAGATTATTCTCTAGCTTTCTTTCAATTGACATTAACAACCCTAGACTACCCTTTCCAGCCACATTCCCATTTATAAACCCAGCTGCTACTCACTATAATGTGGTACCATCAACTCTATCCATTTCCATATCCTTCAGTCAATTTAATTAAAATTTCTACATATATTAAGCATCAGTATTCCTTCTCAGCCCTCCTCTTATCTCCTAATAACGTATACTCTAGGTTTTAACTCCATGCATTTATTCTTTGTATTTACTTCATATTAATGAGACCATGCAATCTTTGTCCCTCTGTGCCCATCTTACTTCACTCAGCATAATGTCTTCAAGATTCATCCATGTTATGTGTCCCAATTTCTTCTTATTGCAGCATAGTATTCCATCGTATGTATATACCACATTTTATTTATTCATTGGTTGATGGACACTATTTGCATCTTCTCTTTTTTTCCTTTGTCAATCCACCTAAAGGTTTGTCAATTTTGTTAATCTTCTTGAGAACCAACTCTTGGTTTTGTTAATTCTCTCTGTTGTTTTTGTTGTTGTTGTTCTCAATTTCATTTATTTCTGCTCTGATCTTTGTTATTTCATTCCTTCTACTTGTTTTGGGATTGGTTTACTGTTCTTTTTCTAGTTCCTCCAGCTGTGTAGTTAGGTCATTAATTTTAGCTTTTGCTTCTTTTTTATGTAAGCATTGAGGGCTATAAATTTCCTTCTCAGCACTACCTTTGCAGAATCCCAAAGGTTCTGATAGGTTGTGTTCTCATTTTCATTTGTCTCAAGATATTTATTGATTTCTCTTGAAATTTCTTCTTTGACGCACTGATAATTTAAGAGTGTGTTGTTTAATCTCCATATATTTGTGAATTTTCCCTTTTTTTTTCTGCCTCTTGTTGATTTCCAACTTTATTCCACTAGGATCAGAGAAAATGCTTTTTATTTCAATCTTGCTGAATTTATGGAGATCTGCTTTATGACCCAAGATATGGTCTATCCTAGAGAAAGATCCATGAGCACTTGAGAAGAATGTATACCCTGCAGTTTTGAGATGCAATGTTCTGTATATGTCTATTAAGTTTAGTCCATATATCATATGATTCATGCTCTCTATTTCTTTAGTGATCCTATGCCCAGATGGTCTATCAGATGATGAGAATGGTGTATTGAAGTCTACAACTCTTATTGTAGAGATATCTATTTCTCCATTCAGTTTTGCCAGTGTTGGTTTCATGTATCTTGGGGCATCCTGGTTAGGTGCATATATATTTATGATTATTTCTCCATGGCGAATTGCCCCTTTTATTAATATATGATATCCTTCCTTGTATCTAATAACAGTTTTGCTTTTAAAGTGTATTTCATCTGATATAAGTATAGCTATTCTAGCTTTTTATTTATTTATTTAGTTAGTTAGTTAGTTAGTTAGTTAGTTAGTTAGTTAGTTAGTTAGTTTAGTTAGTTACTGCATGCATGGAGTATCTTTTTCCAACCTTTCACTTTCAATCTATTGGCATCCTTGGGTCTAAGGGAGTCTCTTGTAGACATCATGTAGATAGCTCATATTTTCTTATCCATTCTGCTGCTCTGTGTCTTTTGATTGGGGAGATTAAGACATTAACATTCAATGTTATTACTATAAAGGCAGTTCTTATTTCAACCATTTTGACCTTTGGGTTTTTTCTGTCGTATTTTATTTTCACCACTCTTTTGACACTTTAAGTTGCTTTTACTGATATAATTTTCATTTCTAGACTCTCTTCCAAGCCTCTCTCTCCTGTATTTTCTTTTCAGGCTGTAACACTCCCTTTAGTATTTTCTGCAAAGCTGGTCTCTTTGTTATAAACTTTCTCAGTTTCTGTTTATCTGTGAATATTATAAACTCACCCTCATTTTTGAAAGACAATATTGCCAGATATAAGATTCTTGGCTGGCAGTTTTTCTCTTGCAGTATCTTTAATATATCATACCACTGTCTTCTTGCCTTCATGGTTTCTGATGAGAAATTGGCACTATCTTATTGGGTATCCTTTATATGTTATGCATTGCTTTTCTCTTGCTGCTTTCAGGAATCTCTCTTTGTCTTTGGCATTTGACATTCTGATTAGTATATGGCTCAGAGTTGTTCTATTCAGATTTATTCAGATGGGAGTACATTGTGCTTCCTGGACATGGATATCTATGTCCTTCAATAGGGTTGGGAACTTTTCTACTGTTATTTCCTCAAATATTCCTTCTGCCCCTTTTCTCCCTCTGGGACTCCCATGACACTTACGTTTGCACATCTCTTGCTGTCATTTAGTTCCCTGAGAACCTGTTCAAGTTTTCCCATTCTTTTCTTCATCTGTTCCCTTTCAGAGGCTGCGTCTTCAAGCTCACCAATCTTTACTTCTGCCTCCTCAAATCTGCTGTCATGTGCCTCAAGTGTATTTTTAATTACATTTAGTGTGATTTCATTCCCATGAGATCTGCTTGTTTTCTTTGTATGCTTTCAAATTCTTCTTTGTGCTCACCCAGTGTCTTCTTAATATCCTTAATCTCTTTAGCCATCTCTATGAATTTATTAAGGAGATTTGTTTAAACATCTGTGATTAGTTGTCTTAACTCCTTTATGTCATCTGGAGGCCTATCTTGTTAGTTTAACCATATCTTCCTGTTTCTTGATTTGGATTGTAGTTTTTCATTGGTGTCTTGGCATCTGGCTTACTAGATGAATTTATTCTGGGTGCAGTTTCTCCGTCTGGTTTAGGGCTTTCTTGCCTTTTCTCCCTTGCTGGTTGTGTAGTAGGAGATGAGGATGTAGTTGGTGTGGTAAGCTGTGGAGGCTGAAGCTGCCCGCATTGCCCTAAGAACCAATGAAGCTTCTCCCAGCTTTCTGCTCTGCCAGGAGTAGGTACAGAGCCACAGCCATGTGTAATAATCCAAGTCATGCAGGCCAAGACCATCTTTAGTTGCCCGGAGAGACTGATGAAGTTTAATGTCCCTTCCTCCCCTGCCTGGGGCAGGGATGGAACTGCAGGTGGTGGCAGCAATCCATGCCGTGCGTATCCAAAATGACCGCAGTTGCCCAGGTAGACTGACATAGCACCGCCCCCCTCCTTGCCAGGGGAGGGGATGGACCTTCTGGAGTGTCCAACAATCTAATCTGTGTGGGCCAAATGTGCCTGCAGTTGCCCTGAGAGGCTGAGGAAACGCCAGCCCTCCCCCCCACCACCCCCATCCTATGGTAGTGGAGCAGAGGTGGAGATGGAATCAAAGGCTCTCAACAAACTAGTTTGTGTGGGCCAAAAGTGCCTACAGTTGCCCGGAGAGGCTGAGGTAACACAGCTCCTCTCCCATCCTATTGGGGGTGGGGATGGAGCCCCAGGTGTCTGACTGTTCAATCTGTGCCTGCCAAAAGCACCCACAGTTAATAGGGAGGGCTGGTGCAGGTCCTCCCAGCTTTCTCCCTGACAGCGGTGGGGCTGGGGCTTAGGCTAGACCTGCAATCTGATCTTGGTGGAAAGAAGCCAGTCCCTCTGTCATTGTGATTTTCAATCAGTTCTGCTTCCCCTCATGCTGGAGGCATAGTTAAAATGGCAGCTACCAGCCTCTTTCTGACTTGGACAGGTTCAAACTTTAGCTGTTCTTAGGATTATACTTCAGTCAGCCAAATTTACTAATCAGTAGCTGAAGTCGGTGCCCAACCATCTCTTCTTTGCCCATTTTTGGGAAATGGAGCTTCCAACTCCAGCCATGGAATAGCTCCCAAGGTGGCTTGTGCTGCTGGCACTGGCCTCTGTGGTATGGAGTGCTCTACTCACCAATTTTCTCTGCAGATGGACAGTCCCCTCCTTCCATACTTTCAAGGATGTTGCATGCAGGATGCTCTTCTGGTCTCCTGGGGCCACCAGACAGGTGCTTTAGACAGGTCTGCGTGGTTACTACCTGCCCTGTAGGACGAGCTGACTTTTGGAGCCCCTTTTTCTGTTGCCATCTTGTCCCTCCTCTGCTTTGGTTGTATTTTGCCTGATATTAACATCTTGTAACATTAAGGTACATTTCTTCAGTTTCAAAGAAAAACAGTCTTATATGTGCAATTGTACCCATTCTCATATTTTTCATGAGGTTTCGCTATGCTATCCAGTCCCATGTTACTTTTTTTTTTTTTAGTTTTCCTTCTAGTAATATACATGACCTTAGACTTTCCCTTTCAACCACTGGCATACCCATATATTTGTACTGCTAGTTACAAACACTACAACATGCTTCCACCATTTCTACTCATTTCCAAAGATTTACCAACAACTATGCACAGATTAACCCTCAACTTTCCATTCTCTAACCTCATTCTATTTTCTGCTGACTTATAGTCTAGTGATTAACTCCATGAGTTTACACAATATATTTAGTTCATAATGGCACATTCAGACAGTTTTTGTCCTTTTGTGTCTGGTTTGCTTCACTCAATATAAAGTCCTCCAGGTTCATCCATGTTGTCATATGCTTCACAACCTCATTTCTTCTGCATAATATTCCACCGAATGTATACACCACAGTTTGTTTATCTGCTCATTGGTTGATGGACACCTGGGTTGTTTCCATCTTTCAGCAATTATGAATAATACTGCTGTGAACATCAATGTGCAGATGTCTGTTCGTGTCACTACTCTCAGTTCTTCTGGTTATATACCTAGTAGTGGTATTGCTGGGTCACATGGCAAATCTATATTCAACTTCCTTAGGAACTGCCAAACAGTCCTCCACAGTGGCTATACCATTCTACATTCCCACCAACAGTGAATAAGTGTTCTTATCTCTCCACATCCTCTCCAACACTCCAAAGTTTTCCATCTTTTTAATAGTGGCCATTCTAATAGGTGTGGAATGATATCTCATTGTAGCTTTGATTTGCATTTCCCTAATCTCTAGTGATGTTAAACATTTTTTTCATGTGTTTTTCTGCAATTTGTATTTCTACTCAAGTCTTTTACACATTTTTTAATTGGGTAATCTGTGTTTTATTGTTCAGTTGTAGAATCTCTTTATATATCATGTATAATAAACCCTTATTGGATATGTGATTTCCAAATATTTTTTCCCATTGAGTTGGCTGCCTTTTCACCCTTTTGACAAAGTCCTTTGAGGTACAAAAGTGTTTAATTTTGGGGAGGTCCCATTTATCTACTTTTTTCTTTTGTTGCTCATGCTTTGTGTATAAGGTCCAAGAAAATACCACCTGCCACAAGATCTCAAAGATGTTTCCCTACATTTTCTTCTAGTAGTTTTATGGTCCTGGCTTTTATATTTAGGGCTTTTATCCATTTCGAGTTATTCTTGTATAGAGGGAGATGGGGGTCCCCTTTCATTCTTTTGGCTATGGAAATCCAATTCTCCCAGCACCATTTGTTGAAGAGACTGTTTTGTCCCAGTAATGTGGACTTGGTAGTTTTGTCAAAAACTAGTTTGCCTTAGATGTAAAGGTCAATTTCTGGACTCTCAATTTCTATTCCACTGATCAATGTGTCTATCTTTATGCCAACACCATGCTATTTTGAGCACTGTAGCTTTGTAATATATTTCAGATCAGGCACTGAGAATCCTCCCACATCGCTCTTCTTTTTTAGGGTATTTTTGGCTACTCAAGTGCCCTTTCCCTTCCAAATCAATTTGGTAATTGCCTTTTCCATTTCTGTAAAGTAAGCTGTTGGAATTTTGATTGGCATTGCATTGAATTTATAAATCAGTTTGGTTGGATTGACATCTTCATGATATTTAGTCTTCTAATCCATGGACATGGAATGTCTTTCCTATTGTTTAGGTCTTCTTTGATTTATTTTAGCACTGTTTTGTCGTTTTCTGAATACAGGTCCTGTACATCTTTAGTTAAATTGATTCATAGGTGGAATTTTCTTTCCTGATTTCCTCCTCAGATTGTTCAATACTAGTGTACAGAAACATTACTGACTTTTGTGTGTTGATCATCAATCCTGCACTTTGCTGAACTTGTTTATTAGCTCACATAGCTTTGCCGTGGACATTTCAGAATTTTCTAAACATAGGACCATGTCATTTGTGAAAAGCGAGAGTTTTACTTCCTCTTTTCCTATTTGGATGCCTTTTATTTTTATTTTATTATTATTATTTTTAATCTAATTGCTTGACAGAACTTTAGTGCAAGTTGAATAAGAGTGGTGACAGTGGGCATTCTTGTCTTGTTCCTGATCTTAGAGGGAAAGCTTTCAACCTTTTCCCATTGAGTATGATGTTGGCTGTGGGTTTTTCACATATGCCCATTATCATATTAAGGAATTTTCATTCTATTCCTCTTTTGAAGTGTTTTTGTCAAGAGAGAATGCTGGATTTTGTCGCATGCCTTTTCTGCATCGATCTAAATGATCATGTGTTTTTTTAAAATTTCAATTTATTAATATGGTGTATTATGTTAATTGATTTTCTTATGTTTAACTACCCTTGCATACCTAGTATAAATCCCACTTACTCATGGTGTACATCTTTTGATGTGCTGTTGGATTCTAATTGCAAGTATTTTGTTGAGAATTTTTGTATCTATATTCATTAGAGAGATTGGTCTGTAATTTTCTTTTTTAAAATAGTATCTTTATCTGGCTTTGGTATTAGGGCAATGTTGGCTTCACAAAATGTATTGGGTAATATTCCTTCCTTTTCAATTTTTGGGAAGAGTTTAAACATGATTGGTGTTAATTCTTCTTGAAATGCTTGGTAGAATACACCTGTAAAATCATCTGGTCCTGGACTTTTCTTTGTTAGGAGATTTTTGATGACTGATTCAATCTCTTTAAAGGTGCTTGTTTTGTTGGGTGCTTGTATTTCTTGTAGAGTCAATATAGGTTGTGCATTTCTAGGAATTTGTCCATTTCATCTAGTTTGCCTAGTTTGTTGGCATACAGTTTCTCATAATATCCTCTTATGATCCTTTATATTTCTGTGGGGGTCAGTTGTAACATCCCCTTTCCCTTTCTAATTGTATTTATTTGCATCTTCTCTCTGACTTTCTTTGTTAATCTAGCTAGGTGTTTGTCATTTTTATTGATCTTCTCAAAGAACGAGCTTTTGGTTTTGTTGATTTTCTCCATTGATTTTTTGTTCTCAATTTTATTTATTTCTGCTGTAATCATTATTATTTCTTTCCTTCTGCTTGCTTTGGGGATGGTTTGCCATTCTTTTTCTAGTTCCTTTAGGTGTGTTAAATCTCTGATTTTAGCTCTTTCTTCATTTTTAAAATAGGCATTTGGGGCTATAAATTTCCCTCTCAGCACTGCCTTTGCTAATCCCCTAAGTTTTGTTAAGTTGTGTTCTCATTTTCATTCATCTTGAGGTATTTACTAATTTCTCTTACAATTTCTTCTTTAACCCACTGATTGTTTAGGAGTGTGTTGTTTAGCCTCCACCCATTTGAAAAATTTCCCCTTTTCTGTCTATTATTGATTTCCAGCTTCATTCCATTAGGATCAGAGAAGTTGCTTTGTATAATTTCAATCTTTTTCTATTTATTGAGACCTGCTTTTTGACCCAACATGTGGTCTATCCTAGAGATAGATTCATGAGCACTTGAGAAAAATATTTAACCTGCTGATTTGGGATACAACATTCTGTATGTCTCTTAGGCTAGCTTATTATCATATTGTTCAGGTTCTCTGTTATCTTGTTTATCTTCTCTCTAGTTGTTTATCTAATAAAGTGAGTGGTGCGTTGAAGTTTTCAACTATTATTGTAGAGATGTCTATTTCTCCCTTCAGTTTTGCCAGCATTTGTCTCAAATATCTTGGGCACCCTGATAAGGTGCATAGATATTTATGACTGTTACTTCTTAGTGGATTGTTCATTTTATTAATATACAATGACCTCCTGGATCTCCTATAACTTTTTTGCATTTAAAGTCTGTTTTGTCTGATATTAGTATAGCTACCCCTCCTCTTTTTTGGTTACAATTTGCATTTTTTCTAATCTTTTACTTTCAGCTGATTTGTATCCTTGGATCTAAAGTGAGACTCTTGTAGATAGCATATGGATGGTTCATGTTTTTTTTTTCATCCACTCTGTCAGTCTATGTCTTTTCATTGGGGAGTTTAATCCATTTACATTCAATGTTATTACTGTAATTGTGTTATTTACTTCCACCATTTTATTATTTTGCTTTCATACATCATAACTTATTTTCACCTGTCTTTTTATTCTTTCGGTTATCCTTCCTGATAGTTTTCCCTTCTACATTCTCTTCACAGCCTCTCTCTCCTGTTTTTTTCTTTTGGCTATAAGTCTCCCTTTAATGCTTCCTGGAAAGCTGGGTTCTCTTTTACAGATTTTCTTAGTTTCTGTTTGTTTGTGAATATTTTGAACTCACCTTAATATTTGAAAGACAATTTTGCTGGATAAAGAATTCTCAAATGGCAATTTTTCCCTTTCGGTATCTTAATTATATCATACCACTGTCTTCTCACCTCTATGGTTTCTGATGAAAAATCCATACTAAGTCATACTGGGCATCCCTTGTATGTGATGGTTTGCTTCTCCCTTACTGCTCTCAGAATTTTCTCTTTATCTTTGATGTTTGACATTCTGAGTAGTATGTGTCTTGAAGTAGGTATATTCAGATTTATTCTGATTGGGGTACACTGCACTTCTTGGATATGTAAGATCATTTCTTTCATGGGAGTTAGGAAATTTTCACCCATTATTTCCTCAAATCCTCTTTCTGCCATCTTTCTCTTCTCTTCTCCTTCTGGAACTTCCATGACATGTTATTGTTGCGCTTCATGTTATCATTCAACTCCCTAAGACCCTGCTCAGTTTTTTCCTTTCTTTACTCTCTCTGTTCTTTTCTCTCTTTTATTTTGGCTGTTCTGTCTTCTCATCACTTATTCTTTCTTCTGTCATTTCGAATCTGCTGTTGTATGCCTCTAATGTGTTTTTTTATATCATCTATTGTGTCCTTCATTTTCACGAGCTCTGTTATTTTCCTGTTCAGGTTTTCAAATTCTTCTTTATGCTCACCCAGTGTCTTCTTGATGTCCTTTATCTCTTTATTGTCTTTCAACTCATTGATTTGATTTAGGAGATTTGTATGAACCTTATTTATTAGTTGTCTCAAATCCTGTGTCTCATCTGGAGCTTTGATATATTTCTTTGCTTGGGCCATGTCTTCCATTTCTTAGTATGGCTTGTAATTTTTTGCTGATGTCTAGGCACTGATTAGGATGGTGAGTTTATGATTATGCTCAATTTCTCTCTTTTGTGTAGGGATTTAGTGGTGGAAGGCTGTGTATTACTGCCATTCTTTGATCCTTGGTTCAACCTGTTTTAGCTCATTAGGATTATCTCTGTTTAGTTGCTCAAATCTGGGCCATGGAGCCAGTAATAGTGTTTGACTTCCACAGCTCTTGGGGAGGGAGGCTATAAAGTCCCAGAAAAGCCTCTCATTTATTTACTTTTAATGTCCTCACATGCACTTCCTTAGCCCACCAGCAGATGGCGGTCCTCAATAGCCCTCTCAGTTCAAACCCTGGTCAGATTGTGTTTGCTACAACATCTACCACAGCAATGTAACAGAGGATCCTGCCTCAAGGCTAGTCAGAGCCTTGCAAATCAAACTTTCTCAGAGGCTGTTTTCCAACCTTTGCCCACAGCCCCCTCCCTTTCCTGGGTAGGAAATAATTCCACTCCCCCTGCATCCTCAGCAACCAGTCTGGCACAGTAGGGAGGGTGTTTGTGAGAGATGGATCTCTTTTGTCTCCTGCCAGCTCCCAGGGCAAACAATGGTGCAGCCCCACTCGGCTTGGAAGGGCTTGTGGGACACTGCAGACCAAATTTGTTGGCCAAAAGTTGAATCAGCCTTAGGCTGCTTCCCTCTCTCCCCTGTTTCCTGGGGCAGCAGAGCTGTTGTCAATAGGCACCAGCCAGAGGCCAGAGAATTCAAAGCTGTCTGCTCCAAAGAAGGGGGATGGGCACCACAGCTGTAGTTGTACCTTTTACTCACAGAGCTTTCCCACTGAGATTCTTTTTCTTCACTCTTCTCTCTTCAGGATGGTGTCCAGCCTTCCCCTGGTGCCCTAAACCCTAAAACGTGCTTTTTAAGGCCATTTCTGTCTGTCCCCTAGCTATTTTTCTGGGAGAGAAATGAGTCCTGTGTCTCTCTAATTCTCCATCTTCCTAGAAGTCTGGCCAATTGATTTTTGACAAGGAGGCAAAGACCATTAAAATAGGAAAGAATAGTCTCTTCAACAAATGGTGCTGGGGAACTGGATATTCATATGCAAACAAATGAATAAGTACCCCTAACTTACAACACATACAAAAATTAACCCCAAATGGATCAAAGACCTAAATATAAGAACCAGGACTATAAAGTTCCTAGAAGAAAACATTGGGATGTATCATCAGCATCTTGTGCTAGGCAATGGTTTCTTAGACTTTACACCCAAAGCATAAGCAACAAAAGAAAAAATAGATAAATGGGACCCCATTAAAATAAAAAACTTTTATGCTTCAAAGGACTTTATTATGATAGTGAAAAGACAAACTACTCAGTGGAAGAAAACGTTTGGAAAATAAATACCCGATAAGAATTTAATATCCAGAATTTACAAAGAAATCTTGCAACTCAACAATAAAAAGGCAAACAAACCAATTCAAAAATGGTCAAAAGACTTGAATAGACATTTCTCCAAAGAGGATATAGAAATAGCTAAAAAGCACATGAAAAAATGCTCAACATCATTAACTCTTAGGGAATACAAATCAAAACTACAATGAGATACAACTTCACACCCACTAGAATGGCTGCTATTTTTTTTTTTAATAGAAAATTATAGGGCTGGAGAGAAATAGGAACACTCATTCATTGCTGGTGGGAATGTAAAATGGTGCAGCTGCTGTGGAAAACAGTTTGGTAGTTCCTCAGAAAGCTAAGTATAGAATTACCACATGGCCTGGCAATCCCTCTACTAGGTACATATCCAAAAGTACTCAAACAGATATTTTCACACTGATATTCGTAGAGGCATTATTTACTTTTGCTGAAAGATAGAAACAACACAAGTGTCCATCAACCGATGAATGGATAAACAAAATATCTTATATACATACAGTGGAATATTATTCAGCATTAAAAAGCAATGAAATTCTGGTTCATGTGACAACATGGATGAACTTTAAAGACACTTGTATGATCTCACTAATATGAAATAATTAGAATAAGCAAAGTCATAGAGTTAGAATCTAGAACACAGGTTACCAGGGGCTGGGTTTGGGATAGGGAATGTAGAATTAATACCTAAGTTGTACAGAATTTCAATTTGGGTTGATTGTAGCACAACATTGTGAGTGCAAGTAACAGCACTGGATTATATGTGAATGAGGGTAAAAGGTGAAATTTTAGGTTGCATATATGTTACTAGAATAAAAATTAAAAGATAAAAAAAGTAAAAGGTCAGCGACAATGTTGAAATATAAATAATGAAAAGTTGAATGAACTCATAGAGTTCTAAATAGAAGAGGGCTTATAGATTAGAACTAAAATCTTCTCTAACATTCTCCCCCTATACTGTAGTGTATTTGGCACTATATGCAATGATCACAGCTAAGAACCAGCCAAGCCTTCAGAGCCTCCTCCTATACCCAAACATTTCTGTCTTACATGTTTACAAGACACTTTACAGTTTCTAAACTTACACCCAACAATTTCCAATACAAATTATATCTCATTTACTGACAAGAATGGAATTGTCTAATTTCACCATTTGCTGTTGACGGCTCAGACAATTTAGATCTTTTAAAAAGGTAGAATGAGATTGTGTCGGTATTGATGTAATGTTTTTGAACTCTGAAGAAATTATTCTAGAACAAGCTTGTCTATCAAAGACTACTCAGGAAAACCAGTGGGTAGAAAAAAATCTGCCAGATAACATGGCTTAATATTTAAACAATTTTTCATCAGTAGTTGTTTTAAAATTCAGGACAACCAATCACGTCATAAAGTAAATCTATTAATAATTAAATTCACTGTCAAGAATTTGTGTACAGATTTCAGTAAGACAAAGTCCCTCTGAGCCTCAGTTTCCTCATTCCTCAAATGGGGATAAATGTAGTGAACCACTAGAACCACTTATCTTCTAAGGGTCTAATAACCAGCATATATAAAGAGATCTTACATCTCAATAATAAAAATTCAAACAACCCTTTTAAAAATGGGCAAGACAGCTGAATAGACAGTTTTCCAAAGAATAAATACAATGGCTAAAAAAACACATGAAAAGATACTCAACATCACTAGCTATTAGGGAAGTGCAAATCAAAACTACAATGAGATATCATCTTACCCCATTAGACTGGGGTCTATTAGACTGGCTGCTATTAAAAAAAACAGAAAACTACAAGTGTTGGAGAAGATATGGAGGAATAGGAACACTCATCCACTACTGGTAGGAATGGAGAATGGTGCAGCCACTGTGGAGGACAGTTTGGCAGTTCCTCGGGAAGCTAAGTATAGAATTGCCATATGATCCAGCAATCCCAGTACTAGGAATATACCCAGAAGAATTGAAAGCAGGGATGCAAACAGGTATATGCACACCAATGTTCATAGCGGCATTATTCACAATTGCCAAAAGTTGAAAGCAACCCAAGTGTCCATTAGTAGATGAATGAATAAACAAAATGTGGTACATACATATGTTGGAGTATTACTCAGCAGTAAGAAGGAATGAAGTATTGACACATGCAACAACATGGATGAACCTGAAAGACCTTATGTAGAGTGAAGTAAGCCAGTCACTAAAGGACAAATACTGCATGATCTCACTGATATGAACTAAGGATATTGAGCAGACTCACAGATGTAGAGTCTAGAAAATAGATTATCAGGAGATAGAAAGGGAGTAGAGAGTGGTGAGCTGGTGCTGAATTTGGCAGAATCTATAAGGTGAAAGATGGCAATTTGGCAGTGAAAGGGGGAGATGGAGGTGCAGCCGTGTGAGTGGGGTTGATGGGGCTGAAGTATGAGTGTAAGCGGGGTTGGGGGGATGGACTGGGCCATCCATGGAACTGGGGGGGAAGGCCGGAGGAAGGAACAGGTGAACTCTGGGGAGGGGGGATGTGGTCTGTGGTTGGGAATACAATTTAGGAATGTTCTTTTGATAATTATGGCAGGGGAAGGTCACTGGTGCAGGCTGTCAGTGATGAGGGGATGTGTGGGGAAGAGTACATCTGGGGCATGCCTCTATGGAATATGACTGTGTTCAAGTTGTCATAGGGTGGGCGGAGACCCACACAATAACCAACAAAATATTAAACTCCTGTCCTAGGGAGTCCTGCTACGTTCTCAAATAGTGGCAAAAAATCTCTAGAGTACATAGGCAGGGCCTAATAAAAGGAAAACAGACCAATATGCCAAGCCTATGATATTAATGCCTGTACTTATGACCTTTATTCTTGTCAAATTGAAACTTAGCCTAATAACTATTGCCGAAGAGTTGCCTTCTGAAAACCATCTTGTTACTCAAATGTGGCCTCTCTCTAAGTCAAACTCAGCAAATAAACTCATTACCCTCCCTCTGGCATGGGACATGACTCCCGGGGATGAGTCTGTCTGGCACCGAGGGATTAATACCAAACACCAACCAATGATGAATTTGGAAAAAGACCTTGACCAAAAAGGGGGAAACATTAAATTCAAAAGGGTATCTATGGCTAAGAGATTTCAAAGTGAGTCAGGAGGGCATTTCAGAGGTTATACTTATGCACGCCTCAGGCAGATCTCACTAACTGCCACAGTAAACAAAATGAAGGGGGTGGGGTGCTCCCAAGGGCTCTAGAGACACCCAGACACTATAGGCAAGGCACACAACCCCATGAAATCAGAACCCTGTCGGTGGGCCTTTTCTTGGAATATATGATAACCTAGTTCCCCAATGTAACAGAGTTAGCCTCATTATAATTTCCCTACACCCCTTTGTTTGAACTTACAATTAGCACTATACCCATTAAATGTATGTCCCAGAGACTTAAATCTTTGGTCTCTGCACATGCCACTTGAGGCCTGAATCTCAACAGAGTCGCAGGCAGCACCTGCCCTCCAGTTTATCAAACTCAGCAAGGACAACTAACAAAATGATGATGATGATGGACAACCCCTATCCCCAAAAACAAAGTGTATCTACAACTGCAAGCAAAACAGTTCCATCCATCTGCACCATAAGGTCAAAGCCCCCCTCTCAATCTGAAGCAGAATGAGCATCACCACTCCAAAATCCTCAAGATTGAGGAATGAACAAACATAAGGGGCGAATGCAACCATGAACCAAAGTAGACTTATTATGATTATTGTAACAGAAGAACTTGTAGTACTGATATAAAGATCGTGATTACCAGAGGTTCCGTGGGAAGGAGGAGGAGAGGAATAGGGGAACATAGGGCATTTTTAGGGCATTGGAATTGTTCTGCATAATATTGCAATGACAGATACAAGCATTATACATTTTGTCAAATCCTATAAAACTGTACCCAGTCAAAAGTGTAAACCATAATGTAAACTATAGCCCTTGGTTAGTAGCAATGCTTCAGTATTTGTTCATCAAGTGTAACAAATGTACCACAATGATGTAAGATGTTATTAATAGGGGAAAATGTGGGAGGGGGAGGAAGTGGGGTATATGGGAATCCCCTATACTTTCAATGTAAATTTTATGCAATCTAAACCTTCTCTAAGAAGTTTATTATATGGGAAAAATAAGAATTCTACATAACAAAACACAGAATGAAGCCAAAACCCTCTTCAGAAGATATGTTTTAAAATATTTTCCTTATCATTATCTTAAATCCAAAGGAATAATAAATACAACTTTTAAAATAAAATACTTTAAAATAAAAAAAATTTTTTACGACAACTGCATTAGTCAGCCAAAGGGGTGCTGATGCAAAATACCAGAAATCAGTTGGTTTTTATAAAGGGTATTTATTTGGGTTAAAAGCTTAGTTACCAGGCCATAAAGTATAAGTTATTTCCCTCACCAAAGTCTATTGCCACGTATTAGAGCAAGATGGCTGCCGACATCTGCCTAGAGTTCAGGCTTCTTTGGTTCCTCTCTTCCCAGGGGCTCTCTTTCTCTCCGAGCTCAGCTGCTGTGTACTCTCCACAAGGTCAGCTGTAGACTATGAGCTCTCTAGGCTTTGCCTCTCTCCACAAGGCCAGCTGTGAACTGTCAGGCAAACAGCTAGTCTCTTTTCTGTCTCTTTTCCCGAGGCCTTCTCTCCTTCCTCATGACCAAGCTCCTCTGTGTGCTTACTTCCCCGGGCTCCAGCATGATAACTCATCATCAGAACCCCAATTCAAAACTCCAACTAACTCCTCTGCTCTGCTGTGTAGTTTTATGTCCTCCACACTCAACGTCCTACTGATGTGGCCCAATCAAAGCCCTAATCATAACTTGATCATGCCCAGAGGAACAGACCAGTTTACAAGTATAATCCAATATCTATTTTTGGAATTCATAACTATATCAAACTGCCACAACAACCAATCAAGTCATTAAGTAAATCTATGAATAATTAAATTCATTGTCCAGTATTTTTATACCTATTTCAGTAAGACAAAGTCCCTCTGAGCCTCAGTTTCCTCATTCCTCAAATGGAGGTTATATCGACTTTACTGAGACTGTTGGAATGCTGTGAAGACTGAACGATATTTAAACGATATTTAAATGCCACTATCATTCTTTGGTAAGGAAAAGGCAACCAGCTCCTTCTCAATATCTCAAATTTATTCAGTTCCCTCTGTCTTTTCTGCCACAAAGGTTGCCAGGTGTCCAGCACTGAACTGGTGCTTTAGCTTTCTGTCCAGTAAAATGAAAATTTTAAAACTGGATGCAAAATGCCTTCTTATCATTAAGAATTATTGGGATTTAAAAAATATATTATAACCTTATCCACATGAGTAGGCAAAACCAGTGTCCTTAATGATAAGGGTGAGGCAGAAATACCTGAGTAAATTACACCATTTCTTGGAAGGATTTTGTTTTAATTTTTTATTTAACAAAATTTTAGATCTAATCTATTGACTTCTTATCACAGAAAAAAAAGGGGGGGTCTCTTTTACACTCCTAAACCCCATATACCCAAACATTATTTCATGTATGCTGTAGTAGACGATGTGACATGCCACCCTGATCCCTTTTCTGCAGGACTTATCTCCCAGCTGCTGGAAGTGCCCCTGACAGACAGCTCAGCTCTCAACTGTCATTCCCCTTTGGATTTGCTCCAGCTGAGAAAAGTTTCCTTATCCATAATCAAGACCCCTTCCTGGGATAGCTTTCATTCAATGACTGTTCAACAGAGGGGACTTGTTACAACCTGGGACAATTCCCAAGGGCCAGCCCAGACTTCAAGCTCCCGGTGGAGTAAGCTAAGGCCTTTGTTGAGGCTGCATCACAGCCAGGTTCTCCCTCTGCCCAATCCTGTTTCCTTGCCCTACCTTTTCTTCCACAGGTGTTGATCCCAAGAGGACACCCTAAGAAACCTCCTGTTGTCAATCTCTGTCTCTGAGTCTGCCTGCCAGGGAACCCAGGCTGTGACAGTTGGTACCAGAAGTGGCTGGAGAAAGAGGACACTGAGATAGGATTTTGGAGCTGGATCACCTGCTGTTTGGCTGGCAATGAGAACCCCATCATTGGGCAGGGAGGAAGGGAGCACAGCCAGCACAATATGACAGCTCTCACCAGTGGTAGGGAGTGCATTAGCTGGTGCATTGTGCCAGGCATTTGAATAATATGGGGGAAATAGTAACTAAAAGGACAGTAAAAGATGGCTATTGCTAAACTCAATTGACACTTCGGAAAAAGATAATGAAAAACTGTGATTAATCGACTTTAAGATGCTAAGTGTAAATGCCAGAAGACCTCTTTAGTACCTGAATTGTCAGGGTTATTCAGAGAAACAGAACTGGCAGGATACACTTGTGTTACTATTAAGAGATTTAATACAGGAATTAGCTCACACAACCGTGGGGACTGGCAAGTCTGAATTCCTTAGGGCAGGCTGCATGTTGGAAACTTTATATATTACCCAGGGGAAGCTACAAGTTGGGAACTCCAATGAAGGTGATGATGAATTCCCTAGAGAAGCTTAATGATTTTTTAATAAGGGTACCTGCATTTTCAGCTTGCACTGGGTCCTGCAAAGTATGTAGCTGGATCTAGTGGGGGAATATGGGGAACTGGGTAATAAATGGACTTCTGGTCCAGGTGCAGCAGACAGTCCATGGGGTCTACAGACCCATCGGGTAGTCAGTTACTGGTCCCTGAATATATTCTCGGAATAGACTTCCCAATAACTGACACAACCCCACATTGGTTCCTTGGCTTGTGCGGCAAGAGCTATCACAGTGGAGATGGCCAAGTGGAAAGTTCTGAAACTGCCACCTTCTCCCCTACACACACGCTCACCAAGCCATGATAGTAAATCAAAAATAATATTGCATCACAGAGGGTCTGGCAGAAATTAGCCCCACACTTAAATATTTAAAGAATTCCAGGGTGGTAGACCCCATAAAATTTCCATGTAATTTACCAGTCTCTCTTCTGCAAAACAAAAACAAAATAGAAAAAAAAAAAGAAAACAGGCAGAATCTGAAGAATGACAGTCGACTACTTAAAACTCAACCAAGAGGAAGCCCTGATAATAGCTGTTATGGCAGATGTGATATATTTGGTAGGCTCCATTTAAATTTCACCAACTGTCCAGACAATTCTTCCTTTTCTTTTAAGAGCCAGAATCCTATAGGGAAATACACATTGCATTTAGATGTCAGTCTAGAGCAGTCCCTGCCTCTCACGTCATTGATAGTCTTAAGGAATACAGGTTTTTTTTCTGTAGGACAATTGTCAACTTGGGTGCATCCAATGCTTCCTCATGACAGACTCGGGCCATACATTCTTGGAAGTAATACCATGAAAATGGTGTTGTGCTTTTCTTGGTGTGTCACATCAGGCCCACGATGTCGACCCATCTCACCAATGGTGATGGTGATGTTTATCTCAATCACCCGTCATTTGGTATCAGCCAGTTTTCTCCACTGTAAAGTCCTCATTCCCCCCATTTGTATGTTCTGAGATTATGATAATGTCCTGTTCCTTATCAAACCTCCACCCAATGGCCTTAGCCTCCAGTGATGACCTCGTCTATAGAAGATACCACTAATTGTTTCGTTGCCAAATGGTGATTTTTCTATTTCCATCATTCCTTCTACAATAGTGACATTCTACTGAAAGGAAGAACTTCCCTTATTAATTTTTATCATTATGGATTCATGGATTATTTTAATCAAGGCTTATATCCTATATGATAGTTGTTTATTTTCACGCTCAATTTGGACCTCTGTATTTTCCATATGATTTTTCTGTAAACCTCTAACTTCTCTAATATATTTTTAAAAGTCCTTTATTGGGTCAGGGGCCACCTCTTCAAATTGGCTCCTGTGTTCTTTTTCATGGCCTCACCATTCTTTGAGCATCTCTTTACTTTCTTGGACAAGAGGATGTTTCTCTGCCCCCGATTCAGTGAAGAATGTATTCAGAAACCAAGATCTGGAAGAGGAAGCTTCATTTAAAATAGTTTTGAAGTTTTCATCTGTTCCCCACAATATTTGTTTTCTCTAAGTTCCTTCTTTCTTTTTGTTTCTTTTTCCTGCATCTTTCCTACTGGAGACTTTCCTCAAATGCTGGGTCTGCCTTGGCTATCTGTCTGCAGGTGAGCAAGGCACTAACACTATGATTAGAAGTGGTGGGGTGGCAATGGTAGGGGGAGTTTTTGACTGGTGGACTTGACTTTAGGGTGATCCAGCTGAGCCAATTCACTAACTTTGAGTAACTATGGATCCTTTTTCTTTTTGTGGTCTGGTCAGTTTTTTCATCAGAAGTATCCTTTAGTCTCTGCCAGATGCCAGTATTCTTAGAGCTGAGTTGAGGGTGAGACTAGGAGTCCCATTTGCTTTGTTCAATTTTCATGTAATAATACATTCAGTATTGAACCTTCACCCTCAGCTGTGCTGGTGTCTCCAAGCCTGGAGTCTTCCAGAGTCAGCCTCTTCAAAGAATGACTGTCTTTCTACATAGATGGTCTACCTACTTTTTTTTTTTTTTTTTTTTTTAGGTACTGGGGCCAGGGATTGAACCCAGGATCTCGTATGTGGGAAGTTAGCACTCAACCACTGAGCCGCATCAGTGTCCCTGAGTTAGTTTTTCCATTTGTTTTGCTTGTTGTTTGCTTTTTGTTTTTTCAGGGGGCACTGGGAACTGAACCCGGGACCTCCCATGTAGGAGGCGGGTGCTCAACTGCTTGAGCCACGTCTGCTTCCACTAACTACCTTTTACACAGACTGTCAGCAATCCTGTTTTCTGCCTGGCACCTTTAGCTCCTGAGCCTGTCTGGGATTATCTTGTCAGAATAAGCTTGGTTCAGAGTTTTGCCTAGAGATATTTTTAAATTTTTCTGAATTCCTAAATCAGAGTTTCTCCAATGGAGTCAATTTTGCCCCCAGAGGACATTTGGTAGTATCTGGAGATATTTTTGATGTCACTGCATGTGTGTTGGCGGGGGGGGGGTGCTACTGGCATCTGGTGGGTTGAGGCCTGGGATGGTGCTAAACATCTTACAACACACAGGGCAGTCCTCCACAGCAAAGATCATCTGACCCAAAATGGCAGGTTGAGGTACCTGCCCTAAATCATTTATTCCAAGCACTTTCAAGCTTCCAGTTTTTGATGCTACCTCATCTTTTCTTTGACTGTCTTTGTTTCCTGCTTTAATGCCTTTATTTCAAAGCCCTTGCTGTCATTTTAGAGTTATTTCCAGAGGGAGTGATAATAAGCATAATTGTTCACGTGGCATGTTTAACCAGAGCTGATATGGTGGTATTTAAAATTGTATTTGTTGAAAACATTTCATTCCTGTCACAAATGCTGATATAGCAAGTTTTTAATGTTAGGGAGAACTTGTGGACCACAGAGTGACACAGAATGCATGCGGAATTGGCTAGAAAAGAACTTTGTGTTTTCTGCAACGTTTCACACGGTTGTTCTGAAGGTAAGCGGTTATTTTTTAAAATAAAAAATGAATAAATAAGAGCTGTAATCAACAACAACTATACATTATCAGTTGAAATACAGAAATGCTTTTTATTCTTCATAAGGGTTAACCAGAATTTTTGTGAAAAACACTTAGCAACCCTAACTGCCCCTTCATACATTATTTTTTAAACTTACCACACTTTTCTTAAAGAGTTACTGATATTGCTCATCAGCTGTTCTGGTCAGTGGAGAGCTTTGCTTAAACTGAAGGTAGATTACATAGGACTGGATGCATTTACACTGAATCTGAAGGTAGAAGCCCAGTAAGCCAACAAAAAAGAGGTTTTTAAAGTAATGAAGTCTAAGAATACAGAATGGAGATTCTTTAATTTGTAACCAGTCAGGGACTCTGTTCCCTACACAGTGATGAAAGCTTCAGTCTCTAAAAGCTGCAGGTGCCACAAGCTTACATTGGACACATTAGCATTCTTAGTTTTTTTTTTCTGGCTTCTAATTTAAAAGTATGTCACTTGCATGAAGTCCTTGGCGAATTAATAAGCCTACCTATCTACCTATTTACCAAATGTCTTTTATTTATTTGTTTATTTATTTATTTGAAACCAAAACTGGTTTACAAAAGCCTAATTTGAAATTGCTGTGGACTAGAAAAGTTTTTAAAAATATGTAGCATTATCATTTTGCTTTAACAATATACAACTAAGCAAAAAAAATCAAACGCTGTGGTAAGAAGAATAGATTTTACATACCTCTGCAAGGTAAGCTTGGTGAGTTTTTGAGGAATCAAATGTATGATATATAAGTTAAAATGAAGCTTTAAGAAGCAGTTTGTAAACTTATTCTCTAACATTTTTTCTTTAGCTTTAATTCAAGATTTTTCTTATTTTTAGACAATAAGATTTTTTTTTTTATCTACCAGTTATTGGTATATATAAATATGAGTTTTCTGTATTTTTATTCTATCAGAACTACCCTTTATATAACTTAAGTCTTTGGTTGAAAATCATATACACACTCCCCCAATGTTTGTGGGTGTTTTCTTTTTCTTTAAAACATCCATGGTTCTCAAAACACAAGAGAAATACCTCAATAAGTAACGCTTGAAAATTTTTGTGTATTCAATATTAAATAATTAACTAATTATTGTGTATTCAATTGAATACTTGCTTCAATTGTGTAAATAATTTTATTTGATATTGTTTGAAGAGAAAAGAGTTTAAGCACCCTGAAAGGAAATGAAAGCCTCAGTCATCATAGTGTTTATTATAGATAAAATGATTCTGAAATGAAATTAAGTAAGTAGGTGTTGACATAAAACTAAAGGCAAAACATACCATATTGGCCATGCCTGAATAAAGATGGCAGAGTGAGAAGCTTCAAGGCTCTATCCCCCATGGAAGCTTTGAATAAGCACCAAGAACTGGCAGAAACATCTTTCTCAAAACTCCACAAAACAGTTAAATGATTGCAGAAATAGGGTGAGATACCAAACAAGAAAAGGCAACTTGAAAGTGGTAGGAAGGGGAAGTGGATGTGGCTCAAGCAGCTGGGCTCCTGCCTACCACAACAGATGTCCTGGGTTCGGTTCCCAGTGCCTCCTAAAGAAGACAAGCAAGACAGCAAGCTGATTTGATGGGCTGGTACAGCAAGCTGATGCAACAAGATAGTGCAGTGAGATGATGCAACCAAGAGACACAGTGAGGAAACACAATGAGAGACACAACAAACAGGGAGTGGAGGTAGCTCAAGCAATTGGGTACCTCCCTCCCACATGGGAGGCCCTGGGTTCAGTTCTTAGTGCCTCCTAAAAAAGAAGACGAGTGGACAGCAAATACGAACAATGAGGGGTGGGAGAAATATATAAATAAATAAAAATAAATATTTAAAACTTAAAAAAAAGTAGTAGGAAGGAAGCAGCTGTGGCTCAAGCAGTTGGGCGCCTGCCTAACACATGGGAGGTCCTGGGTTCAGTTCCTGGTGCCTCCTAAAGAAGACGAGTAAGGCAGCGAGCTAACACAATGGTCTGGCATGGCAAGCTGATGCAACAAGATGACACAATGATGAAACACAATGAGAGACACAACAAACAGGGAGCAGATATGGCTCAAATGATTGGGTGCCTCCCTCCCACATGGGATGTCTCAGGTTCAGTTCCCAGTGCCTCCCAAAAAGAAGACGAGCAGACACAGAGAGCATACAATGAACAAACAGCCAGCACAAACAATGGGGGGGGGGGGAGGAGGAATAAATAAATTAAGTAAATCTTAAAAAAAAAAAAAAGTGGTAGGACTAGGGAGTGGATGTAGCTTTAGTGGTTGAGTGCCTGCCTCCCATGTGTGAGGTCTCAGGTTCGATCCCCGGTACTTCCTAAAAACAAAGAAACAAAGAAACCAACTCTCATTGAGGAGCAGATGTAGCTCAGTGGTTGAGTGCCTGTTTCCCATTTACGAGGTCCTAGGTTCAATCCTTGGTACCTCCTAAAAACAATGGTCCTAAATTTACTCAAAGAACTAAAGGAAAACATGGACAAAGAACTCAATGAAATCAAGAAAATGATAGATGAACACAAACCAAATAGCAATAGAGAGATAGAAATTGTGAGAAGTAGCCAAACAGAGCTGAAGACCATATTATCATAAATTAAAACTTCCTTAGAGAGGTTTAAAAGCAAACTTGAACTGATAGAAGAGAGAATCAGTGAACTTGAAGATAAGACAATTGAAATGTCAGTCTAAAAATCAGAAAGAAGAAAGAATTAAGAAAAGTGGACAGAGCCTGAGGAACCTATGGGATACCATCAAATATACCAATATATGCATTGTGGGTGCCCCAGAAGGAGAAAAAAGAAAGGGGCAGAGAGAATAGTCAAAGAAATAATGGCTGAAAACTTCCCAAATTTAACAAAAGACATGAATATACATTTATCCAAGATACCCAACAAGCTCAAACAGGATAAATCTTAATAGACCCATGCCACAGCATATTATAATCAAATTATCAAATGCCAAAGATAAAGAGGGAATTCTGAAAGCCATGAAAGAGAAGCAACATGTCATGAAAAAGGGAGCCTCATTAAGATTAAGTGCAGATTTCTTACCAGATATCATGGACATAAGAAGGCAGTGAGATGACATATTTGAAGTTCTGAAAGCAAAAACTGCCAACCAAGAATTCTATATCCAGCAAAACTGTCTTTCAAATATGAGGGACAGATTAAGGCATTCCCAGATAAACAAAACCTGAGAGACTTTATCACCTAGACTAGCCCTATGAGAGAATGCTAAAGAGACTTCTGTAGGTTGACAGGAAAAGACAATAAACAATAAATTGAAACTGCATGAAGGAATAAAGATCTTCAATAAGGGTGATGAAGTAAATAGAGATGGGTAAATATAAATGCTAGTACTATTGTATTTTTGGTTTGTAACTTCCCTTTTTTACTTCCTATGGGATCTAAACAACAAATACAAGGCAGTGGAAGTAGCTCAAGTGATTGAGCACCTGCTTCCCATGTACGAGGTCCTGGGGTCGATCCCCAGCTTCTCCTAAAAACAAAACAAAACAAACAGAAAAACCAACTCTCATTGGGGAACAGATGTAGCTCAGTGGTTGAGTACCTGCTTCCCATGTATGAGTTCCTGGGTTCAATCCCCAGTACCTCCTAAAAAGTAAAAAACAAATGCCTAAAATGTAATGATAAATCAGTGGATTGGGACTCATAATGTTTTAATATGTAATTTGTGAAAAGAACTATATAAAGGTGGGGGGATTAAGAGATATAGGAACATAGTTTGTTTATGCTATTGAAGTTAAATTGGTATCAAAGCAAATGAGATTGTTACAGATTTAAGATGTTAAATTTAAGCCCCATGGTAACTACAAAGAAAATATTTGAGCATAACCAAGCTTATAGAGAAAGAAAGTCGAGTACAGGTTGCCAGAGGTAGAGACCTGGGGCAAAGGGTTGTTAATGCAAAACAGGTATAGAGTTTCTGTTTAGAGTAAAGGGAATGTTTTACTAATGGAAGGTAAAGGTACCACAACATAGTAAACATAACATAGTAAATTTGATTAATCCTACTGAATGATATGCTTGGGAGTGGTTGAGATGGGAAAGTTTATGTTGTATATATGTTCCCACAATTAAAAATACATAAAGCAACTAAAGAGACAATGAAAATTAAAAGCAATATATGGTCCTGGATGGGATCTAAAAAGGGAGGAGAAAAGGCTTAAAAGGATATTATTGGGACATTGAAAACACTGAAATATAGACTTTACGTTTCATATCAATGTTAAATTTCTGGAACTTGATAACTGTACTTCAGGTGGTTATTTAAGTGAATATTCTTTTTCTTAGAAAATGTACATGGCAGTATTAAATGTTCAAGGAGTGTGATGTATATAACTTACAAGTGTTCAGAAAATGGATCAGTAGATAGGTAGTTAGATGTATGATAGGTATATGGATAGATAGAATGTGTTTTAGTTTCCTTGTTGTTAAGGTAAATACAATACAATGGACAGCCTAAACAATGGGAATTTATTGGCTCATGGTTTTAAGGCTAGAAGTCCAAATGAAGGTGTCATCAAGGTAATGCTTTCTTCCCCAAGACTGGCATTCTGGGGCTGGCTGCTGGCAATTATTGGACCTTGGTCCTTCTATCACATGGTAATACACATGGCGGTGTCTTCTCTTTTCTCTTCCAGGTCCCATTAACTTTCGTCTTCTCACTTCCCATGGCTTTCTCTCTGTCCAAATTTTATTCTGCCTCTAAAGGACTCCAGTAAAAGGATTACGACCCATTCTGATTGAGCTGGGCCACACTGTAACTGAACAATCTCATCAAAAGTTTCTACTTACAATGGATTCACACCCACAGGAATAGATTAAGTTTAAGAACATGCTGTTCTGGAGTACATAGCTCCAAACCAGACTGATATGGTTATTGTGGCAAAGTGTTAAAATTGGTGGATCTGGTTATCTGGGGTATAGGGATATGTTGGAGTTCTCTGCATGGGATTTGCATTATTTTTAAAACTCCCCTGTATATTTGAAGGTATCTCAAAATAAAAAGTATACACAGAAAAAACCCATATACCATATCATTTCTTTCTGATGCCACTTCCCATTCTCATAAAGAAAGAAAGTAAAAATGATTGTATTTCAAATAAAGGACATGGCTGGCTAAAATTCAAACCGTTTTTAAGCCTTCAGGAAATTTCTTCCCTTTAAGAAATGATAAAGTCTAGCTGCGACCTGGAATTGAAATATAGAGCTCCCATAACCATAGGGAGATGGAAAATCGATCTCCCAGAGTTGTGCCAAATTCATCCCTTTCAGTCACTCTCTGTTGAGACATAGTTTATCAAATTCTATCATATGGCATTGATGAGCAAAATTACTAAAGGCCATATTTCTATGCTGCCAAGTGCTAGTGAAGTAAATGACACTAAAATAACAAGTTGAAAATGCTCCCATCCTTGAAAAAACACTTTTTTATTATTACTTAAGAATATCAAGCTCATTGTAGAAAAAATTAGAAAATACAGGCGAATTAAGAGGAATCTGTAATCCTACCACCCAGAGAAAATAGGAGTTGTCTGTTTCCTCACTGTGCTTTTCCAGGCTAATGAAAATCTCACGTACCTAGAAAAAACTAGATAGGTAATATAGAAAAAACACTTTTACAAAGATAGCATTATATCCTGTCCTTTAAGAATAATCAGGAATTTAATTCCAGAAGTCCTAAAATAATCTTGGATTTAATTCCAGGGATCCTGATGTTATCTCTTTTTGAAAAGCCAAGCCTGTAGTCTGGTTTCTGCAGGTAAATAAAGGGTAGCCTTTCTGCCTGAGGTACTCCTGGGGGCTGCAGAGGGGGAGGGACACTGCTGAGGCACCCAGGGTGATGGCAGAGTAAGTGCAGCAAGTCTGGACCTAGCAAGTTGTCAGCTTTACATGACAACTTGCTCTAGCCTCTCTTCGTTAATGGCTTTGTCTTTGCACAAGAAGTGCCTCAAGACAAAAGACTGGAAACGTCTGATCAGAGAAACTCTAACTAGCAAACCAATTCCTCACTCAAATGAAACTCAAATGACACTCAAACGAAAATAGTCTAATGTGACTTCCCATGGGGTTTTGGCAGAAATCCCTCATGGGATTTCTGAAAAGATAGTCAATAACTAAGTAATTGTTTTCCTACCGCCCCTCCCAACCACCACCACCAAATGACTGAAATAAAATTTCTTTCCCTTCTGACACACAAGACAAGGAGTGAGGAGAGGGATCTTCCCAAGGGGAAGAGAGGTAAAGCAGAGACCAGGCTAAGGACCCCTGGACCACACATTCACATATTCACACGTTCTTTCTTGAAGCTCTTTGCATGATCCCCTCACCTGTTTACAACCAATTCCTGTTAGAACCTATTTACAATCAACGCTGCCTTCTAAAGGTTACATCTTAAAGGTTCTTGTCCAGTACACATGTAGTCTCCCTTCTAGCGCTCTGATAATGCTCTCCTGAGTCATTTCACAGCTTCCTAATTGGTTTTATATTTTCCAAGTGCCAGTTTTCTGGTGAAAGCTGTTTACAGCCTCACCACTTTGGGCAGAGAAGGAGGGGCAGGAAGGCTCACTGTTGACAGAAGCTGTTTCTAAGAAACTCGTCTCTTGTTTTCCCTTGACAGTCTGTGATGGAAGAAAAGTCCTAAGGGACAAGCTGAGGAAACAAAATACCAAATACCACACAGTGGTGTGATTCTTTGCAGGATGATATTCATGCAGCATTGGGCAAGTGTGCACCGAGCTCCTACTCTGTGCTCCTTTCCATGCCTGGCGCTACAGATTTAACTGAGAATGAGTCAACTTTCCAGTGAGAGAATCAGTCTAATGCTGCTTTAAATAAATTAAAAAGTTGTGTTCCCCTAACAAACAAACAAACAAAAACCCCACATTCTGAAGGAACCATAGAGAAATTTTGAGAACAGCATAGAGAAGAGGTGGTCTAATCCGCAGAGAGCTATGTGGTAGGAGCAGAGTGAGGTGGTTCCCTTAGGAGGAAGAGCCCATGGCAGGGGCGACAGCAGACTGGGACAGGGGCCTAAGAGAGAGGCAGGCTTGGTGGATGGAACAGGCCCTGACCCTTTCAGCTGTACCCTCAGACCAGGCCCCTCCCCCAAAGCCCCCATGACAAATGACAAAGCTCGGCGTTTCTTCCTTTGGTAAAGCAGATTCTGACAATGTGATGTGTGGGACATTGGACAAAGTCCTGTTTACTGATAAGCATCACTGCAATGCCTTCTCTGGGGTGAGAATGTCTTGCTGTTCACAGGACTCTACCAGGCCCTAGGGAAGAGAGATGACTTTAAAAGGAAAACCTGAGCTCTCAGTTCCTGGGGTGGGAGAAAGAAGCACTGATGGATAATTTGGAAGCCCCAGTTAAATATCCGCATGGAGTGCCACCACACTCTCCCTGCGCCAGCCTCACACCTAATCCTATTCAAATCCCCCACCCCAATCTGAGGTTAGAGAGCAGCTCCCCAAGCAACATCCAGGATCAACCCAACCAAAAGCTGGCTCTTCAGGAAAATTCCAGATATATCCAGATGGATCATAATCAGCCCACAGAAAATTACTACTCCAGGAAACAAACAGAGAGAAATGCAGGGAGGAAAAAATGCTAAATGGTGAGAGATGAAAAGAGCAACCGCCAGAAAGAACTTATTAGAGGCAGTTCAGAGTCTTTGTTGCTGATGAACTTTGCATGCCTCCCAATCTGAAAGCTTGACATGAGCTAAACAAATGGATTTGACCTACAGTTGAAGAGTTTATTCAAGTTCCAAAAAGACGATGGCTTCCAGGGACATTTGGAGATTTCTGTTACTTGCTAGTTTGATTCTTGAATCTTATACTCTTAGGGATACGATAGAATGATCTTAGATCCAAATAAACCATTAAGGTCTATTCCGACCCTTCAGAACAGCAGCTGAACAACAGAACAACAGAACTGGCCCTGTTTCTGCCACTCAACTTAGCCACTCCTGGTTTGTTTTGTTTGCTTTATTTTATTTACTGTCTCCCCCAGCTATGCCTTTCATAGATCCTAACCTTCTGATATTCATATCCTCTTCAGTTCCCTCCCCTTGAATTTGGCCTGCCCTGTGACTTATTGACTCCAAAAAAATGCAGTAGAAATGCCATTCTGGGGCTTCTGAGCACAAGTACTAAGACCTGGAAGCTTCTACCTTTGCCTCTGGGGGAAGATGGCTGCATCATAAGAAGTCTGACCACTTGGGGCCAGGAGGAGGATGGGAAACCCAAGCTAACCATGTGGTGAGGCCACGTGGAAAGAGAAATGCCTAGCCAAGCCCCAACTGATGTGCTGGGTATATAAGTAAAGAGGGCATCTTGGATGTCCTGGCCAGCAGATTCCCTGTGGAACACACAAACCATCCCTGCTGAGCCTTGCCCTAGCTGCAGAATTGTGAGCAAATAAATAATTGTTATTTTAAGGCACTAAGTTTTGGAGTGATTTGTTATACAGCCATTGAAAACCAAAACTTCTCTCTCCACCAAATCACTCCTATCACTTCCTTCAAGATGTAGGTCAAATCACCTTCTCAATGCAGTATTTATTTCATCTAATTTTAGATCTTGATAGATATTAGATTATACAGTCCTATGCTTGCTTTTGATTGGTTTGATTAACCTCTCCATAAAATTAATAATGATAATGGTTAAAACTAAGCATCACAGAACAGGCACTACTCTGATAAGTGCTTTACATGGATTATCTCATTTAATCCTCACAACCACCTATGAGATTGGGAATTATACAGTCCCCATTTTACATATGAGTAAACTGAGACACAGAAGTTAAGTAACTTACCCAAGATGGTGCTTAAATACACTTTTCTGGTACTTAAAGTACAGCCTGCTACCTTTCCCTGTGACTCACAAATAACCCACAGGACTGTTAGCCTGGTAGCTAGTGTTACTGGATTTTGTCTAAGGTCTTGACTTGTGCTGCAGAAATGAATTTCAGAGCATTTCGGGTTAGTTAGGCCAGTAATTTATTAAGGTAGGGAGGGAGAAGAAATGGGAGAATATAACAGATCATGGGTCCCTGGTAGAGAGTAAGGGGCTGAAGAGTGATAAAGAGGGCTGATTTAATCTATAACTTCCCATTATAGATCATAAATGCCCAGATTTTACTTGCATGTTGTTACATGCAGGGGGGATACAGTGAGAGCAGAGTGCAGAAGCCAAGAGGGCTGAGAGAGGGAGAGACTTTTGCACCTGCTTTTTAAACCATTAATTATTCCGCCCTTTTGCTAATGGCATGGGAGGAGTTCCAGCTGTTTGCTGTTTTGGTTGATTACCCCACCCATCAATCCCCAGGGTGGGCCCAATGATAATGTCCCTGGAGAATATGTGGGACTTCTCCTGGCTTCCATAGGGAATCTCATTCTGGGTGGCAGAAATCTCTTGATGGTCTTCCAGCAGCCATCTTGGGGGTATCGGTGTCCATGTGGACTTCTTGCCAGGTTCCAGATCCCTCTATTGATTCCCTATATGAAGCCTGCTTTACTAGACCAGGTGATAAATGTGGGCTGATTCCCTTTCTGGAAGTGTCTGGAGGTAAAATACATGCCCTAGCAGCTAGTGGCCTGCAGGCAATTCCTTCCCTTTTTGCCCCAAGCATATGTAAACATTCACTGGAGATAATCTGGCTAAAGTATGTATATTTTACCCCCATTATTATATCTGTTCCTGGCAGAGAGGGACAGATGTCCTTCTAATATGACACAAGAGCATAGATCTTCTTCCTGCATCAGCTGTGGATTGAGACCCAGTGGCCATGGGGGAGCAACACCAAATATTGAAGCTGACATTGCTGTCTCTTCTCTATGTGAGTAAAGGCTGTTCCATCCAATGCCTTTGTGAGGCCTGCTTTTTCTGGTGACCTCAACACCTATATGGGAGTGGATTGACATCTTTTTGGTGTCTCTTTTGACCGACAGTTTGGTGCAGTGAGCAGGGTGCCAACAACTTCCAAATGTGGTTGTCATTCTATTGCTTTGGTGACACACACTCTGAGCTTTAAGTGGTAAAAGGAAGCTATTATGGAGAGAACTAGGATTATTGAATCCACATTCAAAATATTAGGAAGAAAAAGGGATTAAATTAAGAGACACAGATGATGTAGTACCTTGGGATAGGTATTGGACTAGTAAGGTCATATGGTCTTGGGGGTATTGACTAGGCCAGTTTTGTGTGTTTATGGGTATGTGGTGTATATAGGAGAAAAACAGAAAAAATGAGCCACGAAGCCCCTGGGAAAATAATAATCACTTCAGTTATTGGAGGTTTCCCAAATCCAGTTGCATGAGAACCAGCTCTATCTGGATTGGGATGCACGTGAGAGGGCCTGCTGTACTTGTAGCAAATTCTCTCTTATTTGAACTAACTTGAAGAGATTTGTGATGGTTTGAAGCTATATGGACCCCAGAAGAGTATGTTCTTAAAGCTAGTCCATTCCTGTGGGTGTAAACCTATTGTGAATAGGGCCTTTTGATAGGTTACTACAGTAAGGCATGGCCCAGGGTAGGTCTTAATCCTTTTACTGGAGTCCTTTATTAGTGAATGAAATTCAGACAAAGAAAGAGAGAAAGTCATGGAAGCCAGAAACTAAAAGCAATGTAACCTGGAAGAGAAGGGAGAGATCAGGAGATGCCGCCATGTTCCTTGCTGTGTGACAGAAGAGTCCAGGATCACAGGCAGCCGGTCTTCAGGGAGAAAGCATTGCCTGATCATGCTTTGATATGGACATTTTTACAGCCTCAGAACTGTAAGCTTGCAAGCTAATAAATCCCCTTTATAAAAGTCAACCCATTTCTGATATAGTGCTCTAGGCAGCCGAGCAAAGTAAAACAGGATTTTTGTTCCTTGTAATAAAAAGATCTCTGGCCAAGACCCTCTCCAAAATATTACATCTAGATGACCAAAGTAGAGTGCCATGAAATAAGACATTTAAAAATACATCTACTGGCTATGCAATTTTCTACTCAGTGAAACATAGGTTTCCTGACAGATTTTATATTAGGAGAGAAATGAAAGACAATGCCAGGAAACATGAAGTTCTCAGGAAATAATTTGGTTATAAACATATTTCCTTAATAGAGTACAATTTGATTTTAACTCTCATTACCTTTTGACAAGAACAAGAAGACACTGGTTGTTTAGTCAATGATTCGTGAAGCTTTCTCAAATGTTTAACAACGCAGTGGGGTACATAGAACAGATGGGATAATTTTACGGATGGGACTGAACTTAAAAGGATCAGAGAATTTCTGAGATCACGCAGGCAGTAAGGAGCTGGCTTGGTCACCAGGTTCCTGGTCCAGAGCTCTCTCTATTGAGGCATGTTAGTATAGAGAAAGAGGGAAGGCAGCTGGGATCCAGCAGAGAACATAGTCCTGAGACCCCCCAGAAACCTCCTGCTACTAAAAACAAAGCCAGAAAGACCCCACCTACACCCTGGCCACAAGGTTCCATTTGGAACTCTTTCTGGGGTCAAGGGGAAGCCCTGGATACCTCCAAACAAAGGCTTCCCCATTGGCCTCCTGAAAGCTAACAGGTGGGGCAAACAATCAGAACAGCAAACACTGGGGCCCCTCCCCAACATTAGGAAAGAGGAAGAGGAAAGGCTTTAAAAAGGCCTAACCTGGGAAGCGGCTGTGGCTCAATCAGTAGGGCTCCCGTTTACCATATGGGAGGCCCTGGGTTCGATTCCCGGGGCCTCCTGGTGAGGGCAGGCCCGCCCGCACGGTGTGGTTGGCTGACCCAGCGAGCACAAGCAGCAAGGGGGGGATAAATGAATAAATAAATAAAATCTTTAAAAAAAAAAAAAAAAAAAAAAAGGCCTAACCTGGGGCCCCACTTGAGCGTCTTACCCTGTAGCACTTCCACAACCCATGTCTCAGTTTTCTTGTTTCTTAATAAACTCTTTACTCCCTTGCCTACCCTATGGCATGTCCTTAAATTCTTCTCTGTGACATAGCCTAGAACCTAGAAGCCCAGAACCCAGAGCCTTCCGCTAACACTGTCACTGCATTATTACAGCTGCCCTTTTTACTTATGTAGGTGTCAAGGAGACTTCTTCTCTACCATACAGATCTCCAGGTTCCATCTGAGCCTCTTTAGGCCTGAGCATTTTGAAGATAGAAGTCATTACTGTTATATCATGGTCAGTTAGGGAGCTCTTAAAAATATAATGCTTATCATAAAGACATTTACTTGCAGATGTTTCTTTCTATGACTGAAGGTTCCAGTGCTCTGAGGAGCATTCTAACTTTGACATATTTTATTGGACCCACTTCAATCAACTTTATGAAGATTACTAGAACTTCCATTCTCAAAAAGGTGACCATATAATCAAACTTTGTGGCACTCATAACAATGGCATAAGCATTCAAATGGCACAATAGGGTAATATTTATTCACATCCTGGGGATATTCTGGAACATCACACCTGTCTTCTGCTCATAAAGTGGCAAGGTCAACATATCCCTTATTCTGCCATCACGCCCTCCCCCAACCAAGGGGGTTATTCAATTTTTGTAACCTTTTGAAATGTTTTCAACCTTAAATTGCCATTGGATAAGTTATGTACTTGGCTAAGAGCCAACAAAAATTTAAATTTTTTAAAAGAATTACAAGAAGATTTCATAAAAAGGAATAAGCCAAAATGGTGATTCAAGAGGTACACTGACCTTCCATGTTTAACAGAGGAAAGTCAGTGGTTTTTCTACTCAGCTTTCCTGGTTAAACATGTTATTCTTTAACCTCCCCTGCCACCAACCCTCAGTTTGGCCTTTAGGCAATTCAGGCAAATGCCAAAGGGGCAGTGAAGTGAAGGGCTGCTGGGTCTGCCCATCTGCACTTAGAGGCTCGGGGGCTGCCTGGTCCTGTCTTGGCCAGACACAAGCCAGCACGTAGGTTACCATCTCATAAACGCAGAACAAACAGTCCACTATCCATTTAAATAAGAGGCACTTAACTGCCTCTTGTGAGATGACTGGGGCAGTACACTGTCAGTGATATGCCAGTTCATTTCTCAGCCCATTTCTCTGCTTTGTTTTGTTGTTTTGATCCCAAATTGAAAGTGGGGTGTTATTAAGACATAAAGATGCAGTTCTCTCTTTTGGACCTTTGTCAAGAGGAATCCTGAAAGTGTTTGGACCTGATCTGTGCAAATCTGGGAGAATCCCACATAATTTAGTATATTTATTTGAATCAAAACAAGCCTTCTGGAAGGTTCCACCTTGCTTTATATTTACTTTTAAGAAGGGCTAGGGAATTATTAGTCAAGATATTCCTCTTAGGACTGCATAACACAGGGAATCCAGTAGTGGGTGATGGTCTGTGGTTAACAGGACAAATACGAGAAAGTTTTCTCCTGAGCAATAACAAATACATAATACTTATAAAGGGTGTTGAAATTGGGTGGGTGGGGAAAATACACCAAATGTAAATTATGAGCTATAGTTAGTAGTACTATTTTGATGATGCTCTTTCATAGTTTGTAACAAATGTTTCACAACAATGCAAGGTGTTGGTGGCAGGGTGATGTATGGAAGCCCTGTATGATGATATGCATGTTTGTTTTGTAAATTCAGAACTTTTACTATAACACTTATTGTTTATGTATGTTCATGTATGAATGATAAACTTCAATAAAATTTTATTAAAAAAAAAAAAAACTCCATTTAGACTTAGTACATCAGTGCTTTGATCTCAGGACCCAGGTTAAAGTTAAAATTCTCTTTCCCCACCAAACTAAACCCTGAAAATAAGACCATGCTCTCTTCAGTCTCATTTTCCCTATGGGCCTCTGCCCCCCACATCCCTGCCCTACTTCATTCACCTCAACATTAAAGACCTGGAACAGAACATGGATAAATACAAGGGTTTTGTCTCCAGCTTCATCTACCAGGCTAAAGCCTACAATTCCCTTTTGCAGACAGGATTTGGCCCTCAAGGAATTCAGACTTTTTTACTCTCGTGAGATTCCATTTACAACTCTTTCTTTTTCTTTTTTTGCCATAAAGAAAGAATTACCTCTGGACTTAAGATGTTAAAGGAACTGTGCAAGGTCAAGTTTTCTCTTCAGCAAACGCCATGCAAATAGTTCTTTGTAGTGGGGACTGTCCTGTGCATTGTAGGATGATTAGCAGCATCCCTGGCCTCTCTTTGCTAGATAGCAGAAGACTCCCCTTCTCCTCAGTTATGACAATCAAAAATGTCTTTGGCGGAACAGATGTAGCTCAGTGGTTGAGTTCCTGCTTTGCATGTACGAGGTCCAAGGTTCAATCCCCAGTACCTCCTTAAAAAAAAAAACAAAAGGGACAGGGTAACAAAAATATCTTTGAACATTGCCGAATGTCCGCTGGGGGGCAAATTGTTCCAGGTTGCAAACAGCTGTGTTCATAATATGGAGCCAAAGGTCTACAGCAGACTTTTCTCGTGTTGGACTCCTCTTTTGCATGGTTTTCATGGAACTCTCGGCCAATGATTGAACTCTTGGTTTACTCACTGAAATCCTATTTGTGGAGTTTCATAGCAAAAAATTTTTGAGTATTTACCATAGGACAACTTTTTAGTAAGTGTTTTCTACATATTACTTCATTAAATCCTGACAACAACCCCCAATGCTAAGTCCAACTGGGAATGATCCCCATTTGAAAATGAGGAAACTGAGGCTTAGAGAAGTGAAGTGACTAAGCCAAGGTCATGCAGTGGCTCAGTGGCAGAGCCTGGAGCCACCCTCCTGACCACAGTGTTCTATTGTCTCTTCTGCAGACAGTAAAATCCATGTTAGTATTCATAACATTGGACAAAAGTAAAACAGACTTTGTGTGCATCAATGTTTTTGAAAGACTCTTCAAGTCTATATGAGTCTGTCTCCTTTCATTTCACATTTTTATAAACACCAGGGAAGCAATAGTCATTTGAACAGTTAAATTGATTTAGGACAGTAAACTCCACTCTTTTTTTCTGTCTAGAAATTACAGCATTATTTGCCATTCTGGCTGGACTATGGTTCCTCCCCAGCCCCCCCACCACCCCACTTCTCTCCCGCTGCTCCTCAAGCCCCATTGCCTGCACTTTTATTTTTCTTTTAATTTTCCAACCCAACAAAATTGTATTTTACATTTCAGATATTACTCCAAGGAACAATACTAGGGAACTGAACAGTCAAAATTCTCAGAAGGAAATCAAGCAGGTCAAGAAGAAAAGAAAGTATAAAAGGAGATGTTAAAATACAAATATTTTCTGGTTCTCTCTAAATTAAACCTTGAAAAACCACAGTGCTTTGCAAAATACCACATTTCATGGCTAATTAAAAAAAAAAAAAAGTCATTGGGAGAGGTCTGGGTGCTCTAGAAGGTGAGGAAAAAGCACTCACTGGCTTTGTGAAATGTATTCCTGGGATGGGGCCAGAGCCTTTAGGGTCAGGCCTTTTTAACAAAGTTATTTTTAAAACTTTTTTTTTGTTAAATCCTTCTCATCTTTCACAGGGTATCAGAAGTCCTCTTTGGGTGTCGGAGCTCATTGTTGAGGAGTTGACATTAAGACACTAATTGTGAGTCTATGGGGGGAGGAGCATCTTTTTTTTTTTTTTTTTTTTTTTTAAGATTTTATTTATTTATTCATTTATCCCCCCCTTGCTGCTTGTGCTCGCTGGGTCAGCTAACCACGCAGTGCGGGCGGGCTTGCCTTCACCAGGAGGCCCCGGGAACCGAACCCGGGGCCTCCCATATGGTAAACGGGAGCCCTACTGATTGAGCCACAGCCGCTTCCCGGAGGAGCATCTTTTGATAAGAGTACCTACCCTGTGTTTGCCTGGAAGCCTGACAACTCGGTGCAGACCAAATCCATAGTGTGCCTGTTATCTGCGAGCTCACCTGTGATCTAGATTAGAACATACCTGGGGAATGAACATGAACTGTTCACAGAATAAAATCAGAATATGAAATCACATATGAAATTTGAAAGCAAAATTTAACAACAGTTCTCCTTGTTCTTTTCCAAAATCTGCAACCTTGTGTTGCGTGAAGGTGCCAGGTACTACCCATTACTAAAGGAAAGGCAAGGCCCTAAGCACTTGCCATCTCCCTTTGCTCTTCTCTTGCCACATGAACTATTGAGCATGGAATTCTTTGGGGAAAGGGCATAAGAATTTTAATACTCTATGTTTAGAGTTTATTGTTTTTCAAACTGCATATTATAACCCTTTAAAAGTTAATAAAATCAATTTGGTAGATTGAAAACAATTTTTTGTTTCCTTCTGATGAAAGATGTGGTTTGAAGCTTTGCAGTATGAGGGCATATCCAGGAAAGGTCTAAGCTGAGTCCCCCTGGCTGGGAGAGGCTTCCTCTCCAGGTCACTCTTTGCCTCAGTCGGGTTGAGGGGCTTAAGGAAATTTAATTTCCATTTCAGGAATTCACTAATCAAATTGCAACCAAACCTTTCCCTACTGATTTAACAGAATCTGCTTATACACATGCCCACTGAGACCACAGTCTTCTTCCCCAACTTGGGTGCCCATGGAAATATAAGCTTAGAGAGGCTTTTTTCAATGTGGGTTCTTTGAGAAGACCCTATAGTCAGATATTTGAGAAACTCTCTATACCATAGTCTTCTCTTGGAGATACCCAATGCACATTAGCCTACTGAAAAATGCAGTAAAAAGACTGGTTTAACTTTGTTGAAATTGATTTGTCCCAAATATATTTGACCTTGGAGCCCTTTACCAAACAATCTCTACTAAAAATTCCATTACCTGGACCAAGCCCTTGCCTAATATCTACTCACTTTGGCTCCACCCATCTTACTGCATCATAGCATGGTGTGACAGTGTGAAGTTCTTTTATGAATCCAAAAAAGAAAAAGATTATGTTCTTGAACTAACCCATTCCTGTGGGTGTGAGACCCTTTTGATTGGCCTATGTCAGTGAGGCATGACTCAGACTGAGATTTCATCCTCTTGCTAGGCCATATATAAATGGAGACACAGAGAGGGGCACACAGGAAAAGGGAGCTCTGCCATTTTGACCTGGCTGTGTGAGAGAGAGAACCACAGTTTCGCTTATAGCTGCAGAAGGGCAGAGAAGCCCTGAGAGGCTGAGAGAGGTCCCAGAGTCTGGGATCAACAGAGCACAGAGGCACAGAAAGAGGCCCCCGAGGAGCTGGGCATAAGGAACAGCTCGAGGCTGAGCCCTGCCATATGCATGTTGCTACATGGCAGGATGCCAGGATCACTAGTAGCTGGCTTTGGTGAGAAAGGATTTCTGATGGTGCCTTGATTTGGACATTTCACGGCCTTGGAACTGTAAGCTTTTATGTTAAATAAAATCCCCATTATAAAAGGCAACCTATTTCTGGTACTTTGCATTGGCAGTCCTTTGGCAAACTAAGAAACATGGAGACTGTAGTTGCACAACAGGGTTTCTTTACTCTCCTGCCCATAATAGGCCCTCAACATTTTCTTATGGAGATAGGAAGGAAGGATTGCTAAATTATTCTATAAGCTGAGGACTTTTAACATCCAAGACCCAAACATCAATATCACATTTCTGCTTTTATTTAGAGAAAGGAGTGGGATTCAATCGAATTGAGTTGAGTCACAAGTCAGTTGATCACTGTGGGTGAAGTTGGTTTATTGGTTTTGAAATTATTTTATGTTCCTCTTCCTCTTTACTCACTTGGCTGAGCTGTGAAGTACAACCAGAGCACCTGTTAGTGCCATTCAGCCACTTTCTCTTTTTTCATGTTCAAATAAGAGATAAACCACACACTGGCCAGAGCACATGGACTCTCTCTGGAGCTCATTAACGAACTGAATTTATAGATCGTTGCGAAAGAATCAACACCCTGGTCTGTCCGTTAGAAACAGGTGCCAAGAGAGGAAACGTTTGATATTTTACATGTGGAAACAGTATCAGGCAGTGTTTCCCATCAGACTGACTCTGTTTACACAATTAAATCATCAATCTAGATTATTTTTTTTGCCTCATGAGTATATCTGGTTGCTGGATGGCAGCTTCTACATACCCCCCACCCCCTTGACCTTGCATCTTCAATGCCACCATGCTGCTGGGCCAACTGCTACTTCTGGGTGAAAACCTAGTTCTAGTTCCCTCCAGAGTCAGTTGACTTGGCTATTAGAAAGCTATTTATGTCAACTAACCCTTCCTTGGCATTTTAGAAGTCGATCCTTCTGCTTTCCAGCACTGGGCCTGGCAGGGTTCTCAGTGCTTTCTGATTGCAGCAGCTTCTTCTGCTCCCAGGAAGAGCCTAGGGGGTACAGACCCAGTCACAGTCACCCTTGGTAGAGGACCCAGGGGAGAACGTCCCCCAGGGCTGAAGTGAGAATTGCCACGCCCTGGCTTTTTCTCAACCCAACCTTATCCCTCTCCTTCCACCCCCCAGTTCCTACCTTCTCTTTGTTTTAATTTCTGCTTATTTTCTTCTCTCCATCCCTCACATTTAAATGCTCCAATGAAATAATGCCAAAATGTGAATGCTTTTTAAATGACGGACTCTAATCATCATATTGCCAGATTCTGCATGTCCCTTAAAAGTAAGGCTTGGCTTTCTAAGGGTTTCATTTGTTCATCTTACCAATAATTACTGCTATGTACCTGGAGTTCAAGGCTCTAGAATAGGGGTTCTTAACTAACCTCTTTTGTTTCACAGACCCCTTAGCCAGTCAGATGAAATGTAATTTATTTATTTATTGCATACATTCTTAAGTGAAGGAAATGCTAGATTTCAGTTAGAGGACAGAGAAAATAAAGATAAGTTGATTTGTTTTTCAATTCAAGCTCATGGACCCCCCGAAATCTTTCCATGGACTCCTGGTTAAGAATCCCTGCGCTAGAGGAGCAACAGTGAACACAGACAACAATTCCTGTCCTTGTGCCTATGTGCTAATGCAGAGACAAGTGCCAAGGAGAAAATATAAAGCAGTGAAGGTGGGATACGAAGTGTCAGGGATCTGGTGGAGGATGAGATATTAGATGGGATAGCCAAGAAAGGCTCTCCTGCGAAGATGGTATTTTGTGCAAAGACCTGAAAGGAGAATGGGAGCGGGGCATGTGGGGGTGCCATTCAGGTCAAGGGACCAGCCTGTGCCAAGGTCTTGGGCTGGGAATATCATTGTCAAGGTCAGTGTGGAGGGAGTCGTGTGACGTGCCTGGCATATACATAGCGCTTAATAAATGGTAGCTATAATTTATGACCGTCATTCATCAGATGTTTGTGGCTTGACCGATATATCTGGCCAAGTGGGCCCAAGCCTGTTTCCTGACCTCAAGAGGAGCATTTTATTACAACTCTGCCGACCTCTAAGTGTGACTCCGGCATCCAATAGGCATCCCTTTGTTTTCTTCCTCCAGAGGATGGTATGGCCACTGCCCAAGAAAAAAAAAAAAAGATATTGCTGCATGATTTTCTCTGCCTACCACAGGGCAGCGGTTCTCACAGTGGGGTCTCCAGACCAGTAGCATCAGCATCACCTGGAACTTTTTAGAAATGCAAATGTTCAAGCCCCACTTAAACCTACTGAACTGGAAATTCTGGGATGGGGGGTCAGCAACAGGTCTTTTAACAAGCCCCCTGGGTGATTCTGCTGTGCACTAATTTAAGAATCACTGTCCTAGAGTATCTGTTCTCAAAGTGTCCCAGGGATGGGGAAGTCTTCATGAAGTCATGGAAGTCATTTCCCTCACCATGGAACCAGGTTATCAGAAAGATAGTTTGTTCTCGTGGTTGTTCTAAGTTTCCTGAGCTGCCCTCTGGCTCTCCATGGTGTTACTCCCCAGGTTTTCTAGATAGAGCCCAGATGCCTGCCTAGACCATGTCATGGAATTCTGAGTGAAAACAACTCCAGCTATGCTTTCAGACCCAAACAGAGGACTTCCTCAATCCAGGTTACTTCCTCCAGCACTTGTAAAAATGGCTCTGGCCACCTCTAAGAGCTATTTTAAGTTTTGTTATCACAGAATCAAAAAAATATATATAACTTTCAACAGCAAGATAAGCCAGCTTCAGTTTTCAGACAAGACACGGCATTTATCTTTTTGCCTTCCCCAAAAGATGTTTGCTGTGATAAAGGATGATGCTCCAGGAACTAGGGTCACTTCCAGTCACTTTTCTGGCCTTGAATGGTAAAGTGACCCCGACTTTCCATAGAAAATGGCTGGTTGCCTGATAACCACCCAATTGATCTTCCACTGTATGGATGCAGGGATGGTTGGGCTGAGGGGAGAAGGGAAAGGAGGAGGCTTTTGGAAATCTGATTTTGTTCCTCTTCCTTTTGGAACTCTCTGGTAACTTTAGCCTAATCGGTGGTTCTCAAAGATTAATCTAAAACAGAATTGCCTATGGCTTTTGTTTAAAACTGTAGATTCCTGAGACTCTAAAACAAGTGCTTCTCATGTCTTCACATTTTTGGAAATACAGGAAGGTAAATTCCTTTACTTCACAGAATAAGGCTCTTCATGAGGCAGGAACTATCTCCTATATTTATATATCACTTTACAAATATTGGTATGTATTGTGAAAATTTTGATTTTTACCCACAATAAAAAATAAATAAATTGAAAAAAAAAAATAGAACTATCTCCTACCATTCTCCTTTTGCCATTTAGGATAATATTGCTGGTTTGTTTTTTGTTTGTTTGTTTGCTTGCTTTTTGTTTTGTAAGTAATCTTTAATATATGTCTTCTTCTATTTCTAATGTGCTTAGAAATTTTATTAGGAATATTTTCTGAATTTTATCAAAAATATTTCCACAATTGATATGATCATTTAAAAAATTCTGGTTTGTTCATGTAATGGATTATGTTGCTAGATTTCTTGATATTAAATCACACTTGGATTTCTAGGATACATCCTCCATGGTCAAGGATGCTATTCTTTAGCTATATTGCTAGATTCTATGTAAAATAAAATCTGTTACAAATTTTATTTTTATTAAGGTAAATAGTTTTAAAATGCAAACAGTTCTTTAAAGCTTATAACACAAAAGAACAATTCTCACCTCACTTCTACCTACCCCTTAGTACTGACTTTCCAGAGGACAACTATATTTACAACTTTTATATTTGTTCGTTCTGGTATTTGCTTTCCTATTTCTAAGTGACACGCTTATACAGCTATTTTTTGAGTTTTCTTTTTTTCAGTTTTTGACATCATGTAGTAATTTTGACTATGGAATATGGAGATTTAGCTGCTTATTCCAGACAAAACCTACATATACACATGCACACACATGCACAAACACACGCCTGCAGGCATAGTCATACCTACAAATGTACTCCTCCCCTAAATCACACTCCCAGAGTAGTTAAAATTTTGCTTGACTCGTATTCGGTTTACATTCTTATGACTATATAAATAATATTCCCAACTAAGTCATGAGATGAACTATGATTAAATTTCGTTTTGTTGACTTTTGATTTTCTCTAGCTTTAATAATTTTCTCATTTTTCTGCTTTATTAATTTTCCTTTATACTAATCACTAATTTACACCTAAACTCTCTGACAGAACAAAAATCTCATCTCAATACTTCTAAATATCAGGTATTTTATCAAATCAATCTTTTTCAAAGAGATATCCTTTCTAGAACCTTCTGTCCTACTCCAATCCGGACCAAGAGTTCTCTAGGCTTGTTGTACAGCTCTTCTACCAAGACCTCCCTTTAGCCTCATCTCAGAGATTTCCTTTCTCTCTCTCTCTCTTTCTCTCAGTCCTAATCCTCTTTTTTGGTTTACTCCCACACTTTGAGGGAGCATATCCTCCAATAGCTTCCCAAGAAAAGGTACACAGAAGCTAAATATTTTGAGATCTTGAAGGTCTGAAAAAAAAAAAATTCTGCCATTCACATAGTCTGTTTCACTGGGTATAGAATTCTGAACTAGAAATGAATATTCTCTGAGAATACGGAAGGCATTGCTCCATTGTTTTCTATAAAAAAATTTTTTTTTGCCTTTCTCATTCCTAAACCTCTGTACATCACCTGATCTTTCACTGTTGTGTGCCTAGTGCTTTGCCGTTTCACACTGATGTGCATTTTTTATCCACTGGGCTCAGCTCTTGGTGGACTCTATCAGTCAGTTCCTGGAAATTTCATTGATGATTTATTCTCTTCATATAAACATGTTCTTAATGACCCAGAAAAACATGCTCTTAAAGTTAAACCATGGGAAGCGGCTGTGGCTCAATCAGTGGGGCTCCCATTTGCCATGTGGGAGGCCCTGGGTTCGGTTCCCGGGGCTTCCTGGTGAGGGCAGGCCCGCCCGTACGGCGTGGTTGGCTGACCCGGTGAGCACTGGCAGCAAGGGGGGGATAAATGAATAAATAAATAAAATCTAAAAAAAAAAAGTTAAACCAAGCCTTCAGTTGTGAACCCATTGTAAATAGGACCTTTTGATGAGGTTACTTCAGTTAAGGGGTGGCCCAGGCTGGGTCTTAAACTTCTTATTGGAGTTCTTTATAAGCAGAATGAGATTCAGAGAGAGAAAAAGTCACAGGAAGCAAGAAGCTGAAATTCAGCAGAATCTAGAAGAGAATGGAGAGGAAGGAGAAATCAATCCTCTGAACACACGTTACTCATGCAGTTCCGTGTGACACAAGAGCCAAGGACAAGAAACCCTGGCAGCCAGCCTCAGAATGCCAGTCTTCGGGAAGAAACCATCACCTTGATGATGGCTTGATTTAGACTTTTTTCCAGCCTAAAAACCATGAACCAATAAATTCCCTTTATTTAAGCCAGTCCACTGCATATTTGCTTGAGCCACCAAAGGAAACTAAAACACCAGATCTCCTGTATTTTAATTTGCCAAATTTGACAAAACTACATCCATCCCTTCTATTGAATTATTCCTTTCTACTATCCCATTTTTAATGTTCCAGGGCTCTTTTAATTGTTCTCTAAGTATTCCTTTTTAATACCTTCTTTTTTTTCTTGAGTACAACATCTTCTCTTTTGTTTCTAAAGATATTAGGGGCTTTTAAAGCTTTCTTCTGCTTCCTGCATGTTTTCTGGGTTGGTTTTTTTTTTTTTTCCCCCAAATTTCTTTTAACCTTTGTTTGTTTTGTTCGCTGCCTTTCATGTTAGATTTTCTCAGGTTTCAAGGTGACCCTTGGTTGTCTAATAGTATTTGAGTGATTCACTAAAAAACTGGGAGTTTAACAAGTGTGGGTGAAACCTGTTGATTGGGAGGCCTCCCTGCAGAGCTGTTTCATTGGGGGGGTTCTAACTGTCTTCAGGTCTTCTTTCTTGGGCTGATCAGATCCCCAAAGAGGTGTCCTCTAAATTCCTTCCTGGGAGGGATAAGCATGGCTGCCAGCATTCTGGGAGGTGACACATAGAAGACCAGGCCCCAGGGGTCTCACCTTTCTGTCATTAATCTTCCTCCTAATCCTCACTTCCAATGGGGTATCCTTGCCTCAGTGTGCTTGGTGTCTCTAAATCCAAAAAAATCAGTCTGGCTAAACCTTCCCAGAGAGTCTTCTGCCAGCAGGTAATAGGGGACCACTCATCCCACATAGACAAAGGAGGTGACCTGGGAGCTTAACTGCTTCTTATGTAGATTTTAAATGAATTTCTTGGTTTTCCACTCCTCCTGGACTCCTTGGTTTCAGAGGTACTTGATTCTTCCTATTCTTGAACGTTTATGGGGTTGAACTCCACCAATGACTTGGGTGTCAGCTCAGTGGTCTGTTGAGTTGGTTCTCACTGGTACACCTGTTTCCAAACTTCCAAAACTGTGTTGGCGTTGCCTCTTCTCCAGTTCTTTTTGTTCTCCAGGCTTATACCTCTTTAGTCCTTTTACTGTTACCTTATCAGGGTTTTGGAAGAGAACAGTAGTAAATATTTCTGCTCACTTTGTGAAGTTTAACCAGAAGCTATTGGTATTTCATTTAGAATTTGCATCCATTCATAAGTAAGATTACTTTATAATTCTCCATCCTTTCAATATCTCTTATCAGAGATATTTTGTATTACAGTGTTGCTGGCTCACAAAATGGTTGCCTTTTCATCTTTTTCTGTGGCCTGAAGCAGTTTTACTAACACAGGCATTAACTACATGAAAGGTTAGATAAAACATAGCTATGAAATTATCTGATTCTCACTCTTTTCAATGGTAGATTTTTCATTGTATTTTCAATCTCTTCTATAATAATTAATTGGTTTAAGTTTTCCACTTTGGTTGAGTATAGAAATCATCCATTGGTACTAGATTTTTACATTTGTTATCGCAAGTTTCTTGTGGTATTCTTTTACAATTTTAAAAATTTCTCTTTGTTTTATATCTCCTTTCCTATTCTTAATCTTAGCATATTTTTATTCTCTTTCTCAATTTTTTCTTAGCAGGCTCTTGAGGGATTTATCTATTTTATTGGTCTTTTTGAAGAGCCAGCATTTTGAGTCATCCTTTCCATATATTTGGGTTTTTTTGTTGTTTGAGCTTTTAGCTGTCTGGCTCTGGAGAGGAAGAATTGTTGAGGTAAGGATGGATGAAGAAGATGGGAATTCCATTCAGATAGTCATATTCCCAGACTCCCCTTTAGCCCCCATAAATTATTTCCATAACTCTTAGTCATTCAGAGCCTGGCCTAAAAGAGCAGGGTTTGAATGAATAGCTATAGGCCTGGGTCGACACCTGAAAACAAGTTCATCCCATTTCCGAGCTTCAGGCTGGCCCACCTGGGAGACAAATGCCAATTACCATGGTCCTAACCACATTATTAGGACCACTGCTTTCAGAGATGAGAAAGAGTTCTTGCATTTTCACAATGGAAAAAAAAAAAAAAAAAAAAAAAAGCGATCAAAATGGCTTAGAGTAAAAATGTAAGTCTTTCCTAACCTTGCTTTATCTGATGAGATATCTACCTGCGAGGAGAAATCACTGCCAGGCTCCTCTCAGAAAGTTTAAAGATCAGGCTGGTTCTGGAAAGGAAGATTGAGTGGGCATATTATTAACCTAAATGGGATTAGGTTTCTGTTTCAATAAAGATTCCCATTAAAGCTGAAAGCAATACGGCTACTACAGTAGCAGCAATAACCACCCACTGCCTGTAGAAAGATGTGCTTAAATTACACCTGGCTGTGCACCCCATTATCACTTTGCAAAAGGCAGTAACTTGAGGTGGACCTCTGTGGTCACAGTGTCCTTCAGCTGATGGCCTCAAAGGAATCCGAGCTCAAATGCAACCAATACTCTGAACATACGTTACTCATGTATCAGCATACGCAAGAGGCTGCCAATGATTAATCAACTCATTATGAAAGCTTCTTTTCATCTCCGCATGTGACTTGTTGAACGTTTCTTCACTTTTCTATTGAGTTACAAATGGAAAGGGTAGGACAAGGAGATGCCATTCAAACTGCATCCATCAAGAAGGTTAGGTCAACATCTTCATTCCCTTGGGCAGGCGTTGCCAGGGCCTGCCACAGTGGGGCTGGCAGTCACTCCAGAGTCTGCCACATTTGCCTCTTTCTAATCTCCTGAAAACTTCCGTTTTTCTCTGGTAAAAGACTTAGGGAAGAGGTCACACTCTGTCAGCCTGCCGGCTGCATCTAGCCCTCAGACGTGTTTTCTTTGAGCAGCAGGGTTTTTGTTTTTTTGTTTTTGAAGGAAAATGAATCCACTGTCAACTTTCTTTTAAAAATCAGAAAATTTAACATGAAAGTTCCGATTTCTAGCTTTTCTTGGAAAAGTCTGGACACTCTGGGCCCAAATCCCCTATGCCAACAATTGACAGGACCAAGTGGCAACTGCCCCCTTTCCCTAGTCCCAACACTTTCTTAGTTTAGACTTGCAACTACTCTCATTTTCATTCCCCGCCTGGCTGCTGACTTAGGAGGGCAGTGTGGTCGGGATGGTCGCTGGAAGCCACAGTTCTCATCCTCCCTGCACCAGGAAGCCTTGGGCACCTCACTTCACAGTGCTAAGCCTATCTGACCTGCAAGGGAAGTGGCACCCAGGGAGGTCAAGTGGCTGGCTTCAGGGCATTAGCCCAGTGTTTTTTCCAATGCTTCCTCACAGACAAAGATGCTTCCGTTGTTCAGAGACAAGGAAGGGCACCATGTGCTGAGGGGCAGATGATAGGGTGCCTGTCAGTAGAGGGCCAAGGTGTACCAGATGTATCTAAAAGGACAATTCTAATTCTCTTCCTGTTTCCTCAACAGAGAAAGCATGTTAATCACTCCACCGCCTGGTTCCTCTCAGTTCAAGCCCTGACATACCTGTTACTTTGGATCCAGAAGTTCCAGGAATCCCTCAGATGGAGAACCTCTGTCCAGATCACAGTGCCAAGGGAAGTAGCACACCCTGGATCCTGGATCCCACCCACTTACTTGGGAAATCTTCCTGATAAATTCAGAGTTAACAGCAAAGCCCCAGGGGCCTTCCTGTTGATTTGAACCTGCTCAACCCCCAGCAGATGAAAATATTCACTTTATAGGTTTAATGGGCATGGGAATCACCTGGGGATCTTGTTAAAATGCAAATTCTGATTCAGAAGGTCTGGCGTGGGGCCTGAGCTCTGCACTTGTAGCAAGCTCCTGAGTGCTGCTGCTGCTGCTGCTGCTGCTGCCGGCCCACGGCCCACGGCCCACGCTTTGAATAACAAGGGGCAATGGGTCCACCTTAACCACCTTCTCTCACTGTCTCTTGCTCTTCTTTCCAAGGCCCTTGTTTTTTTCTCCACCTTCTTTTTTCTTATTCCTCTTTTCCTCTCTCCATCCATTCTTCCCAGCCAATTCTGTTCCTGCCAACCCTCAATCCCCCTCCATTCAGGACTGAAGAAATTCATGCTCTTTCCTCCTACAGGCAGTCATCTCTCTGGGTCCTTGGGTTAGTACTGCCAGGAAAATAAATGTCACCATTTATAGGTGATTGTGTGCCAGACACTTGTGCCAAAGGCATTACCTGCATTATTCAATTCTCACAACAAACCAGCAAACTATATATTATTGCTGTCATTCTAGAAATGAGAAAATTGATCATTGGTGTAGTTAGAAAGAAACTTGTCCTCAACTAGAAAGTAATGAGCTGAGATTAGAATCTGTATCTGTCTCTTGCCAAAGTCCAAAATCTTTATACTACAACAGGCTCATTGTGGTAGTTTGAGTCTTTTGTAAAGCCCAGAAAATTATGTTCTTAAATCAGTCCATTCCTGTAGGTCTGAACCTATTGTGAATCTTTGATTAGATTAGATTCAGTTAGGGGCCATTTGATTAGATTACTCCAGTAAGATGTAGCCCAGGGTGGATCTCAATCCTCTTAATGGAGTCCTTTATAAATAGGAAAAACCTATAAAGTAAAGAAAGAAAGCTATGAGAAGAAGCTGAAATCAACAGAACCCAGGAAAGAGGAATTCACAGAAGGTACAGCCAGATGTTGAAAGCAGTGGAGCCAAGAGAAGGCAGAGACGGGCATGGGATAGGATTCTACCTAATACTATAGTCATAGTAAAACACAAACTTGCCAATATGCCCAAATTTACACTGTAGCCCCTTAATTAGGCCCATAACTGAACTGCCAAAAAGGAAATTCCAATTAGCCAATCAAACAACTACATGGAGTCTAAAGGACAGTGCCAAGTCTATCAGTCCAGAGAGAGTCCTCCTTGTACAGTATCCAGTTTCCTTCCCTCTCTATCTCTAGTTTCTTTCCTCCCTCCCTCCCTCCCTCCCTTCCTTCCCAGGGTGAAAACAATTTATTTGTTCAATCATCAGGATATGGGGTTTGTACAATGCCAATATCTGGAAATGTGTAAAAATCTAGATGTATTGATTTCCTTTTTTTCAGTTTTCTCTGGATATATGTATCCAGACATCTTAATTGTATTTTGTAAATACAAAAGAAAGTATATGTGCATTCCATTGCTGATATATTAAGATTTCATGACACAGCCTCATTAACTACCTTCCATTCCCCTTCTCATTTCCCATTATACCCACATACCTTATTAGCACTTATAGTGTTCCTCTCTGGGAAAAAAAGGAGGAAGAGGTTAGTCAAGTAGCATCTTATTCCTAAATCAGAATTTAACTAAGCTTTGGAATCCAGATACATAAGCACTCTTTCAGATTGATGATCCTTATAAACTTTGAAATTATAAAAACTGAGCTTTTGGCCCCTTCAGCTTCAGAAAAAGAATCTAACAGACCAGCCTCCACACACTGGGAGCAAATCTTGAGTATTCTTGTTGCCTTAAATCCCAGGTCTCTGAGAGCTTGCAGCCTCAACCATGTCATTGACTTTGTTTAGTCCCAAATGCCCCCTATTTAATCATGCCTTTTGCCCAATCTTCAGAGGCGCTATATCCTAATTTAACGTAGAAGGAGAAATCCACAAAGGACCAAATCAAACACACTGCTGCCAAAGCAAAAATTTAGCAAACATATTCTCCATCATCCTGATCAAATACCAAATTCTCATTATAACTTCTATACTCACATGTTTGATTTAAAGTAGGATGTTCCAAACTCACAAATGGATTATTTACTCAATGTTCCTTTTAAGTTAAAGTCTCAGGATATACATTTCATTAGAAATGATGGTTTAAATGATTTACCAAATATATTATAAATAAATGTTTAGATTTCCAGAATAGTCCACAGTAATAATTAGGTCTTACTGAGGTCAAACATAAGCCTTTAAAAATTTTTCCCTTTGTTTAAAGGCATAGTTGTATTTACATTTTGGCATTTCTAAAATCAAAATCAATGTAAAAATTGATATGTCTATTTAGTGTTGGGTTTTTCACTGAAAAGCTGTTAAATATATGATACCTAATATATCCAATATAGTGTTTTTAATCTTAAACCCAAAAGAAATACAGTATCCTAACTATTCCTGATTATTTGTTTCAGGGAGCATATGCACTCCAAGTTTGATAGTGGCATATTTCCTGTTCATTACAAGGTGATTCCAACAATAGATACAGTTTACAATCGTAAAATTAAATTCATTCCTACATTAGGGCTACAGATTTTATTCCTACCAGCCATCTCTTGAAAATATTTGAAAATACCGTTATCCAGGATATTTAATCACTTTCTTTGAATTTCTTCCACAACATATAAACACACAAGATTCTGTCTCGTCTACTAAAAAAGAAAAAGAAAAAAAAAAAAAAAAAACTTCCTCTTATTCTATGACTTCCTGTTAGCTGTGGGCCTCTCTTTCCATCCCTTTACAGCAAGTTCCCTAGAAGGATACTTGCACATTTTCCATGAAATAGAGATATCATGATTTATATAACTTGATCTCACTTAATGGACAGTCAAGTTATAAACTCATTACTATTAAAAATATGCTTCAGTTACATTAATTAGTAAAGCATTCAGAGAAAGACCTTGATCAAAAGAGGGAAATATTAAATAAAATAGAGTTTTTTTTATGGCTAAGAGATTTCAGAGAGAGTTAGAAGGTCATTCTGGAGGTTAAGCTTATGCAGGTCTCAGCCAGATTTCATAAACTGCCACTTAAACAAAGCCTCAAACAAAAGTGCCCCTGAGGGCCCTAGGTACGTCCAGATGCCATAAACAAGCTGCAAGTCTACATGAATCAGCACCCCCTTGGTAGGCTCTATCTGGGAATAAATGAAAACCTATTTTATACTAATTTATAAATTCCCTAATCATGATTCTTCTACTTCTTTTACTTGACCCTATAATTTTCAATTTACTTGTTAAATTTATCAGAGATTTAAAGTCTTTGGATTATTCCTTTGCTGGGTGAGCCCTCAATCAAGCAGTTATGCAGTCAACTCCCACTCTCCGGTATTCAGGCTTATCCTGAACAACTAACAAAATGATGATGGACCAGCCCCATCCCAAAAGCAAGGAGTATCTTTGCAAGCAAAACAATTCCATTCTCTGCCTCATCATATCGATGTCCCCTCTCAGCCTAAAGCAGAATGGACATCATCCCAAATCCCTTGTATTAGTCAGGGTTCTCTCGGGAAACAGAATCAACAGGAGAGATCTGTCAATAATAAGAGATTTTATAAGAGTGTCTCATGTGACCGTGGGGATGCACAAGTCTAGGTTCCGCAGGCAGGCTGAAAACCAGGGGCTCCAATGAAGGTCCGATGAAAGGTCCTTGATGAGTTTCTGGGAGAAGTTGGTTGTCCAAAGACGAGCTGGGAAATTCTCTCTGAATGTTGAAATCACTTCCCCTTTTAAGGCATTCAACTGATTGGATAAAAGCATCACCCATTGCTAATGCAATCTCCCTGATTAATGCAGATATAATCAGCCATCCACGCAGTAAACTCACTGGTGACCAAAGTCCATAAATGCTCTTGTGTTACAATTAGCCCAGTACTTGCTGGACCAAACACCTGGACACAATTACCTGGCTTAGTTGACACATTAGCCTAACCATCACAACTATAATCATCACTTAGTGGCAATGTTCCAAGATGTGTTCATCAATTGTAACAAATGTACCACACTAATGAAGGATGTTGTTGATGTGGGAAAATGTGGGAAGGGTAGGGAGTGGGGCATATGGGAATCCCCTATATTTTTTGTGTAACATTTATGTAATTTTTTTTTAATGAAAAGTATATTAAAAAAAAAAAAAAAAACGCACATTTGCAAAATACCCTCCAAAATGCCTATGACAATTTATACCCTAACCAACCATGTATAAAGGTAATTTTTCCCCATACCCCCACTAATATTGAACTATCAATCTTTGCAACTTTTTGCTAATCTAATGGGCAATTAAATGGTATTTTTTTAATGCACACTTCTTTGATTTTTTTATCCTGATTTTGCATATTTCTGAAGTTTTATTTTTAAATTTCTAAAATAGATTAAAATACATTAACACTATCAAATAACCACTCACATCTAACTGTATGATTTCAATATGGTTTTGATACAATTATTAAGAGACAAAAAAATATATATATCTGTTTTGAAATGTGTAACTACTCATTGACAATCTACTTTCAATAACTAGGATTATCACATGTAACATTGAGTATATTCCTAAAAGCCACAAGCTAAACAATTAGAAACTATAAAATTAAAAATCAGAAGTCATTTTCATATTCTTAGTTTGTGAAGATAAATCCAATTTTCAATAATGTATGTTTGGCATTGTCTTTTGAAGGAAATTTATCACTGACCTTCCTATTGGAAGCACACTTTAGATTACAACACTGTTCTTAAAGTGGTATCACAAAATATAATAGCATCTTAGTAACACTAAAAAAAAAAAAAACATACCTATGGGGTTGCAATATTGATTTTAAGATTCTTTCCTAGAAACGATAATCAAAGAGCCATATTTACCCCTCCCCCCCAATCACTCTTCTGTTAAGATGCTTATCCTACTTGAGGATTATATTCCATCTTCTTTTTCATTAATTCTTTTTGGTCTTCTAATGAGTTCATGTGGGCTTTCAGGTTATTTGATTGAATAAACCTTGTCTTGGAATGGGCATAGTTTCTTCCTAGCGTGGATCTGTCCATAGGTACACAGACTGAAATTCAGGGGAAAGCGTTTTCCACACCCTTCAAAAGTGCACTAAAAGGGCTTCTCTCCAGTATGAACTGGACAATATCTTTTTAATTTTGAGCTCTCAAAGAAAGTTTTTCCACATTCTGCACACACATGGTCTCAGAGACAATAAATGAGGAGATGCTTTCTCAGGGTAGCTCTATCCTTGAACTTTCTTGTGCATCTACTGTGAGGACAAATGATTGTTTCCGGAGCATCATATACTTTATTTTGTCTTGGCTTCTTTCTAACAAATTCTGCCAGCTGTTTACGATGTGATAAGTCAGCCCTGGGTATTCCTCTAGGAGGAAACTTCTTGCCAGTCATGTATTTAGAATACTCAAATAGTGAATTCTTTCCAACATCCTATTGAGGAAGCTCTTTTTTGCCTTTTTTTTTTTCATGTATTCCAAGGAACATTGAAGAAGTGAGTTGTCTCCAAGAACCTGTTCAAAAAACTCTTGTTCCCATGCTTCTTTCAGGTATTCCAAGGGACTTAGGAAATGAGTCCTTTTCTATCACAGGTTGAGAAAATTCACCTCTTATTATGCATTCTAAGTAAGAGTCAGAAAAGAACTCTCCCACAACCAGACACCTCATCTCACAATATACATCATCATATAAGGTCCCCATTGTGCTGGGAGGTTCCAGTTTCTACCTGCAGAGCTTGGCTTGGCTTGGCTTGGTCTCACTGAGGGCCTTTCCATGCAAACCTTGATGACGGACAACTCGTCTTTGCCCTTTTCTTCCCCTGCTGGTTTGTGTCACTCTGCCCTCTTCCTTCTTGAAGGAGGAAGAATCTACCAGTCACTTCCAGGTAGTACTGATCTGGGTAAATGGTCTCCAGCAAGCCCCTGCTAGACTGTAAGCTCTAGGAGGGTAAGGGCCTCTTCTGTCTTGGTCACCACATATCCTAGCACTCAGCGCATTTGTCCATGCTACTGCAATGCACTCTTAGTTTTTACTCTAATTTGTGAAAGAGCAAAGACGAGGATGAAACTGCTGCTCACAACCCCAGCAGCAGTTGACACCAACACGGCCTGATGCTCAACTAGTTAGACCCCACCCTCCTTTTGATGGACACATTCTAATCTGGCTGCATCTAAATTTTAACTCAGTCTTGATTAGGCTTGACTTTTCTAGGAAAATCTCTTCCAAAACTTCCAAAGGAAGGAGGGATTGTGTGGTGGTGGGAGTGGGAATGGAAGCAGGTGTGGCTCCACCTCAGGACCCCCAGTGCCAGCTGAGAGCACCCCCAGCCTGCACCTACTTTTTCTTGACTGCAGCTCTAGGATCCCCAGGCTCTGTTCTTCTCCACCTGGTCCTCAAGATCCTACCCCAGGGTCTGGGCTTCTCACCTGGGAAACTGCCACCAGATCTTAAAACTTTTTTTTTTTTTTCCAGATTCCTCAGACTGCATCATTTGCCAGGCAAAGCTTTTTATTGCTGATGTAGGCTGTCTTCCTTCCCTGGCTTTTCTTAGATTTAAAACAAAAATATCCTATTTAATTCCTACCGAAGATCCCACAAGGTGTGAGGGGAGGAGGAAAAGCCAGGAGCAGGGAATGAGGAAAATTCCGTCTAGACGAAACATTCAAGGGGTCTATATTCACTCCAAAAGGAAGAGTCTGAATTTTAAAATGCAGAATGGACAGGGAAAGTTAATGTAGGTTGGTGTGGGAAGGAGCTCTGGCCCAGAAGTCATGAAATTTGGTTCCTAAATCCATCATTGCCACTAATTTGTGGTTGCAGGTTGGATGAACTGTCATTATTCTGGAAGCCAGTTTCTTCCTCTTTACAATGAGGGGACTGGAGTGAAGGATTACAAAGATTCTTTTGATTTCTACTGTTCAATGTCTCCTCTAGCACCTAAAATAAAAGGAACCAGAAAGATTTTTTGTGAAAATAATGTTGCATCTAACCAGAAGTTTAGATACAAATTAGGCTGGGTCAATGTGTGAAAATAAGAAGGTGATTAATAATGAAAAACGAATGATGATAAAAAATATAAGACCAAAAAATTAAAGACTAAAATAGCTGATTCTATAGATTTTCTTTTATCAAAAAAAAATTCAAATTCTCTACCAAAGTGGCCTTGACTATCAGTTACCTGTAAAACATGTAATTAGGGTAATGTGGTTCTATTATGTAGTATATTGCATTTTTCTTGAATTGCTTTCCAATAAAAGCATTGAATTATAAACTCAACCACTAGCATTTTTATTCCAAACAATGGTAGGAGGATCAGAAATAAAATTAGGTCAATGCGAATAATTTCCTTTGTGGAATTTAATGTACATGGTATTTGCTGTCTTTGCAGTGAACCTGCAATTATGTTGGCTTTATGCCAATTCATCTGCCCCCAGATGTTTCAAATTGAAAAAGAGAAAAACAAACCTACCTGCAGTTCCCTCTCCCTCCATACACATATCCAGCCAGAAGACAGATTTATCAGGGCATCCTCCCCACTGGACTCTGTGTGTTTTGGGGGAGACCCACTGCCCAGTAATATAAGGGCAAAGAGACCCCTAGAGTAAAGATACAAGTTAATTTACATGTTTATATGGAATTATTTTAAATTGGCAAAGAGAGAATTTTCTGACGTATCCCAACTGCAAATTTGACATCTGAAACCCCTCCACTACTCCCATCCATCCACATTGCCAGAGAAATCCCAGAAATATGCAAATAGAATAGTAACATTCTTTTTCAGCTGTCTGGCTCAGTAAAAATCTATAATCCAGTCTGCACACACACTGCTTTTCCCGGTCCTGTCCCTGAGGACACCACCATGCACCTGGCCCATGAAACCTGAGGGGCTCATCCCTAACTGTCTGAGAATCACCCTTCATCAGCCCAGATCACTCGTGCATCCCTCTAAGCAGTCTCAGCCACTCCATCCAGGGGGCACCTTGGCCAGGAGGAACGTTGTCTGTGATGATGCTGTAGTTTGAAGACTCCTCTTCTCATTCTCTTCCCTCCGTAAGCCCATCCTGGCCTCACATATCAGTGGTCTCTATACCAAAGACAAAAATGGAAACATTATTTTGATTCTTTGTCTTGGACTCCCCAGGCCTGACTTTTATTTACCATGGATAAATTCTCCCTGACTAAATAGCAGGGACTACCTTAGAAAACCAAAGCTTCCCCACCATTTTGTATCTACCATGTTTCCAGATGAGGGAAACGATAGGCGTGGTGAAGTCTAGAATGTCAGAACACTTACGTGGATCAAAAGACAAGTTTAAGGCAAAAGCCTAAGTGCCCTCTTCTCATCCTCTGCTAACCACTAGGACCTATTTGCTTTTATTTTCATTAAGAAGAACAATTGTAAAAATATATATATGGTTGAAAATGTGGATTGCAAATTGGCCTAAGGCAATTAGACCATTAAGTAGTTATCAGGTTCCTGAGGTAAATACCTGGGATTAGAGGAGGGTGGAGACTCCCCCTCTGTTCCCCACCTTGCCCCCAGATGGATGTTAAGATGAAAGCTATTCTTAGGCCAATTTCTGCCAAACATTTATTAGCACACATGCACCGCAATCATGGTAGAACCCTTTTTTAACCTTGGCCAAATCTCGACACTCAGGTACCAACCAGCACCCTGCATCAGAAAGAACCAGATACCACAATATTCTGATAGCAGCTCAGTCCAGTATCTCAAAAGGTCCAGCAGCAGAGACCCCACCCCCCAGCCCACTCCCTGGTGCAGGAGCACTGCCCCAAGGCAGGAGGCAATATTCCCAAGCAAGGATGGCGGGACCTTGTACAGTTTTCCATGCAACCTCATAGTTTGAAAGCAACTCATTTAGCTAATGAAGGAATATTTCTTACACCACTTATGTTAATTGACATTACATCACTTATGCTTCTTGTAAGAAAGGTGGATAAGTTTAGTTTTCACATAAAGGTAATAAAGGGCAGGGGGAACAAGACTAATGTCATTCGGTGGGCTATTGCATCAGTCACCTATGCCCGAGTTAAGCAGGGATAAAGGAAAACAGCTCAACCTGGTGCTACAGCCGGTAAAAAAGGCGTGCAAGAAAGAATTACGACAACTCAAAGATCAGTGCTAAATTCCATTCCCCACTTGGTGAAAGGGCGAGAAACTGGCTAAAACTGCTGGAATGTGATAAGGGAGACTGTTAGTCAAAGACTGGGGAACTTGCGGGGCAAAGTTAGACCTCTTGGATAGGCTGTAATCTCTGGAATACCCAA